>CAUZXS010006075.1:0-51717 GCA_963585895.1 Sepioteuthis lessoniana
CCCAAGATAAGCAACATGAAGGTGCAGCACTCCAACAACCAAGCCAAGTTACAGAACCAGTGAAGCAAAGAATCATTTTGATGAAAATATGAAAACTGAAGAGCCAAAATTTGAAAGAACAAAATCAATAACACAGAGTTCTTCCTGTTGCCTATATGATGAGTTATGCAATCGGCAGAGTTATTTAAGGTTAGGTTATTAGGTTTAATAACCTGGCCATTGACCTAATGAGTAGAGTGTTCACCAATGGTCAAGGAGACTGGGGTTCAATCCCAGGTTGAGTCATACCAAAGACTCAAAAATATGGTACTTGATGCCGCCTTGTTTAACACTCAGCAATATAAGGTAAGGATCAAGGGTAAAGTGGAACAATTCAAAGAATGCAGTAGCACCCTCCTCTAGACCTTGATGTGGTATGTATCAAAAAGGAAGCCTTCGGGTTACCCTCAACTAAGGTTGCCAATTTTAATTTACTTTACTTATTATGTTTAATAGCATATCAACTCTCGTGAGTTATTTAATGCCAAATCCTATTATATATGTATTGTATTTGTCACTGCCTCCCACCAGACAGGACTTAACACAAGGTCAAAAGCCCGAAGGCCAATTAAAGTGGGGATAAAGGAGAGGGGAAGGTCGGGAATGAGCCGAGATTCGAACCCTGCTGGTCTGTGCTGCTCATTGACCCACTAAGTGCAATGTAGGTCTAATGAGGCAAGCAGCTTCACGAATCCAAATTTGAATCCAGGCATGTATGCCGGGTTATAGTTTAAAATCCTATTATATATATGTGTGTGTGTGTAATTTGTAAGCATATAATTTGTTGGTAACTTTGAGATATTCTTTCTGAGGTATGTGAACTAGTCAACTAATTTCAGAGGCTTGCCATTTAATATGTAGATGGTTCCATTTTGTTTAAAACACATGAATTTGTTTTATCTGAGTTCACATAGACACTGATGCCTCTGTCACGTGGTCTCCCACTGAGACGATAGAAATAAGATGACTACTATCCTCGTGTTTGAATTAACAGTAGCAAGCCATCAGAGAATGACCGTTAAGAAAGAATGTGGGTCACAGTGGAGACCAGATATCTATACTTGGTGACCTCACTCGGTCGCCTGACACGGGAAGGAAGAAGAGAGAAGCCAAATGATTGGCTGGGACCCCAAAACGGAAGTGGGGACTCCTTCCCGTCAGCGGAAATAGATAATAAGAAAGTTAGTTGTTGGACAGGGCTCATGGCGGACGGAACCAAAAGCCAAGTACTCTGGGTAAAAGAAGACGAAAAGAATATCTCGGACACGAAGGAGCCATTTCTTCAAGCCAGTATTAAAAATAGCATAAAGTCTATTAGCCCGTAAAAGAGGAAACATTCTCCACAGAAACCCCGTCGAAAAAAAAAGATAAGTAAACTTTGAGACTGTTTCTCCTTATACCCAATTTTATATACCCTCTCTCTCTCTCAATTTGAAGAAAAACGAAAGAAAAGAAAAGAAGAAAGACATTTATGTTCATGGACTATTCATTTATGATATATTTGACACATTGAAGGTGTATATCTATGTGTAGTAAAAGATTAATATATTTTAATGTTCCCACGTGCTTGAAGTTGTTATTTGCAGCGTCTGCTACAAATCTGTTATGTCATATTTCTTTTTCAGCTTCTATTCGCCTTATGATATGCTCGCTTAAAATTGTCCAATTAATTCCTTTAAAATATCACACGGGAAACCGGAATTGCCGACTACTATAATTAATATTATTACGTCTAAACCTAGAGGTCCATATCTTCCATTGTTCTAGGGGAGGAAGACTAGCAGCCTTGGTGGGTGTGTGTATAGTGTGAAATTTGGAACCCCTTACCAGTGGCGGTCAGTCTGGCCATAAATTAATCCCCCACATAATATGCCAGTTCTTATGTGCCCGAGAAAAAAACTCTGAACGAGGACTTATTCTACAAGGGATCAAGTGCCAACCTGCCCCGTCTTCACACGTGCGAAAATAAAGTCCCGTTTTGGGATAAAAATAAATTCTTCGCGTCACACCTCTCACTGCCTGCTCCAGGCTTTGCAGCAGGGATTCTGCTTGGGCAGGTGTATTAGCGAGAAGCACTAGATCATCTGCATAGTCAACATCCATAATAACTTTGGCAGGATATTGTCAGCTTCATGCCATTTTTCCCCTATTTAATAATAATAATCATTTGTTTGCACAGTTAGAGTTTCAAGTATTCCTATCAAATGCAAATAATTTATACACAATTATATGGTTTTAAGTAACCAAAGTAATAATCATTTGTAAACACTTAAAGCTTAAGTAATTAATCTTAATATAAATGATTTGTCCAGTTTTACTATTTCAAGTATTTTTATCTAATACTAATAATTTTCAAAGAGAAAAATTATAAATATTTGATAAGAATACATGAAACAATGAATAAATGAGCATAAAGTATTAGTATTGGATAGGAATACTTGAAACCATATAACTTCAGTAAAACAAATTATAATTATCAAATAGGAATAGTTACTTGAAACCATATAATTGTGGGCAATTTATTTGTATAAAATTTTGGCATTAAATAACCCATAAGAGAAAGCAACCCACATAGAAAGAAATATGTGACGTTACCCCTTCGGCTCCACACGTTACATCAACCTCTTCGAACCATTCCACTTCTTTACAGCCTGTGATCAACTAGTGGTTCTGATAGGGGCAACGCACATTTCTTTACTGCTACAAGAATACAATCAAGGGAGTGGGAGGAAAGAGAACAAACGAACAAAACGCTTGGGGTTAACTCAAGTGCAGAAGGAGAGTTATGTAACATTGTACATGTGCAGACTAACGCTAGTGTGGACTCTAGCAAACTTCCACAAAGCTACTGGAATGCCGACTCATCTTGACTCGATCTTCTTTCACTGGTCTGGACCCTCTCTCATGCCGACTCGTCTCTCTGCTGTCCCGTGTCGACTGCTTCTCTCCGTCGTCCCTCGCCAACTGCCAACTTCTCAGTCCCTTTGTCTCACTCTCTGACTGGCGTCCCCTCACCACTTCCGGTCACGTTGAGATTGCGGGTCCAAAACCCTTTGTCTGGTTTCGCACCAAAACAGACAAAGGAATCGTCTGCTTGGCGGACCGCCTACATAGTGTTACAAATATATGCTACATGCTATGTAGACTGGTATCAGAATTGATACAAGATGTGATTTAATGTCACTTTTGTTAGTTGGTTTTAGTTTGGTTTTATGGCATATCAACCATTGTAGGTTATTTAAAGCTAAACCCTCTTTATACATATAAACAGTTCAATTTCAAGCAATTCAGTTAAGCATAAGTATGTAGTTTAAATGTCAAAACAGTTCAATTTCAAATAATTCAGTTTAGCATTAAGTACACAGATTTAGTTCTATTTGACCCATAGATAGGATCTTATCAGGTGTTACCACTCTGGGCCAGAGCGGACCTGGGAGTGATGACAATAAAGGGGTACTCTGCATTCTCCAAAACTCCAGCATTACTGGAGCCTCACTGTCAGATTGTTTCGTGTCATATCAGGACACTCGTTGGGCCTTCTGTTAGGTGGTGACCACTGTTACATCACATCTTCAGGAAATACCTATTAATAATACTAATGGGAACAACTTATCCAGCAAATAGAGATTAGTAAATATTAAGTAAGTTGTTGGCCGACCATAGTTGAGGACTCTCTGAAGGCTCCCTTTCGAATAGCTACTACACCAAGCTGTAGGGGAGTGTACTACTCTTCTCCTTGGATTGCTCTACACACCCTTGATCCATACCTTATAATGCTGAGTGTTAAGCAAGGAGGCATTGAGTAACATTTTTGAGTCTTAGGTATGACTCAACCTGGGATTGAACCCCAGTTTCCCCAACTGTTGGCGAACACTAACCACTACGCTAAGAATTAATGGCCTATTTTACATTTCAATGAGAAATATAATTAGGACATTATTTTCTAGACTACTTAATACATACAACTGACAACTTGGTGCATGAGTTGTATATTCTTTGTAAATTTATCAGTCAATAAATAAGGAGAATTCTTTGGAGTGAGGAGGGATATATATATATATATATATATATATATATATATATATATATATATATATAGAGAGAGAGAGAGAGAGAGAGAGACACACACACACGAAGATCATTCAATAAGGTGAATTTTTTTGAATGAGTAGGGACTTTTTATATATTAAAGGGTCATTCAATAAACAAGAAGTTTAGGGACTGAGGAGGGACATATATGCAGATCATCCAATAAATAAGGGGAATTTTTTTGGAGTGAGAAGGGACCTATTATATACATGAGGGTCATTCAATAAATAAAGTGGATTTTTTGGACTGGAGAGAGACCTATTACACATATAAGGGTCATTCAATAAAAAAAGGGAATTTTTGGGAGGTGAGAAGGGACCTATTATATATATATGAGGTTCATTCAATAAATAAGGGGAATTTTTTGGACTGAAGTTGGACCTATAACATATAGGAGGTCATTCAATAAATAAGCGGAATTTTCTGGACTGTAGAGAGACCTATTATATATATATATATATATATATATATATATATATGAGGGCCATTCAATAAATAAGGGGGATTTTTCAGACTGAAGAGGGACCTATTATATATATGAGGATCATTCAATAAATAAGGGGAATTTTTTGAACTCAAGAGAGACCTATTATACATATAAGGGTCATTCAATAAAAAAGGGGAATTTTTGGGGAGTGAGAAGGGACCGATTATATATATGAGGTCATTCAATAAATAAGTGGAATTTTCTGGACTGAAGATATATATATAAAATGAGGGTCATTTAATAAATAAGACAAATTTTAAGGAGGCAGGATCTATTATATATTTAAGGGTCATTTATTACATAAAGGGAATTCTTTTGGTTTGGTTGGTTTCTTTGTTTAATGGCATATCAACCTTTGTGGGTTATTCAATGTTAAAGCTATCCTTGTGTAAGAACAGCAGTGATACTATCTGATTTATAACTGAAGGGGACAAGGGGATTCATACCTTTCTCACTGTATTAGTCTGAAAGTAAACATAAGAGAATGGCAGGAGTTTGAACTTGCTTACTTTAAGAGGCCACAGTCCAACACTTTAGCAACTATGCACGGGGATTTCCCTAAATTTTTTTTGAAAAAGCAAAATACATTTTTTTTTTAGAATTCTTTTTAAAGTGATGTCAACTCTGCATTGTTTGAAATTAGTTTATAGCAAACAATCTTGCAAAAATATTTGTTTTGAGGCTATTCAAAATGGTGGTGATTTAGAGTGCTACAGGTTTGAACAGAGGTCTGTCATCATATTTCTGAGGGCTGAGTGTTCTAAGCCATATGAAATTTACAGGAGAATGTGTGACATGTATTGAGAAGCATGATTTACTAAAGAAAATGTTTACAAATAGGCTAAACATTCTTGGTTGGTTATGTTTTATGGCATATCAACCCTTATAGGTTATTGAATGCCAAATACTGTTTTGATCAGTTGGTTGGTTGTTTTGTTTTATTGTGTATCAATCCTTTTCGGGTCATTTAACACTGAATTAAGTCATTTTGATAAAAGTTTCAAACAATTCAGTTTGTACCATTTTTCAACCCCATTGTGACCTCGCTGTGGTAACAAGTTGACAAATGTGAAAACTCTGTTAAACTACTCAAAGGTTTATTTACCAATAAGTAGCAAGTAGTCACTGGGAGAAAGAAAGACAGTATAGAAACTAAGTTGATGGCATCAACTAGACAAAATATAAGCAACATATCATGGTGGGAAAGGGAGAGCAGACACAGAACTTGAATTATTTCCTGGTTCTAACATGCTTGTCCACTGGGCCTAAATGCTGCCTTCAGAAGGCCCCCAGAATTTGGATCTCATAAACATTTGTCTCCTTATATTTTCGTTGCTGGTGTTTAATTGATATCTTTACCTTATCACTTTTTGCCGTCAACTCCTGAAAGGACACAAGTCGTTCCCTCACTTCCACCTGTCATGTCGGCGGGAGAGACATCCGTTTCTGCTCAACCTGCACATGCGCACACGATCTTTGGACCTCCAGTCCTTCCGAGTCATTTTTAATTATCACGGGTGCCCTGGCATTCCTATTCAGAAGCTACAGTCTGCTTTATTTATTTATTTATTCATTCAATTTCAATTTTCTATGAGCCATTCAATTACGTTACAAGTTTAGTATAAGTTTATACATAGATGTCAAAACAGTTCTATTTCAAACAACAGTTTAGCATAAATACAGTTTCTTTTTTACACACAGTTAAATGGAAAGTATTTTTAAACAATTCAGTTTAGCGTATACAGTATAGTTCTATTTGACCCATAGATAGGACCCTATCAGGTGCTACCATTACAGGGCCAGAGCGGACCTGGGAGCAAGAGCAATGAAGGAGTACTCCACATTTAATGAAGCCTCACCATCAGATTGTTTAGTGATATATCCAGTGGTGTAATGGTTATCGTCATAGGAAATGGACACGGCGACACGAGTTCAAATCCTGGACGAGACTGATTGCATTTCACATAGCACTAATACTTTTGGGAAAGGTATGAATCCAATTATTCTCCCTCCAGCTATGGGTAAATAGTAGGACAGACTAGGTTCTTCAGCCTGTTAAACTCCGCTTAAAAATTGACCTTGTGTCATATCCTGTCCAAGCCATGGAGGGGTTGGTAAATATAGATATATCCAGGACACTTGTTGGAGGGAGTCATATTCTTCTGCAGAGATGCAGTTTGTGTATTCTATAGCCCCAGCTAGCTGGGCCACCAAATCCTGTTTATGAATAAATATATATACCAAATATAAGTTGTAGACAAAGAGTTATTCAGTAACATTTTTTAAATGAGCCAGAGCTCATTTGTTTGCACACAGTTAAATGGTTTTAAGAATTACTATTTAACATTAATAGTTTTATTTGCACACAGTTAAATGGTTTCAAAATTTTCTATGAAATACTAATAATTCAATTTACCAAGTTAAATAGTTTCAAGTTTAGAAAATGATTATATATTTCTATTTGACTCATAGATAGGATCCTAACAGGTACTACCCCTCTGGATCAGAGTGGACCGAGGAGAAAGGGCAATGAAAGGGTACTTTACATTCCCCAAAAATCTAGGACTGGAGTCTCACCATCAAATAGTGTCATATCCAGAACATTTGTGATGAGGGGGGGGTTCACCCTTCTGCAGAGATGCAGTCGGGATAAACAAGGGTTTGCCACTATGAGCCTGAGATGAAAGGTCAGTCCAGTAAAGTTCCAGGCACAAAACTCAGTAAAGAAGGACAAGCTGAGAAGTTTTCGATGACTTGAAAGTAACCGTCACTTGATTTACTTGAAAAAAGGCAAGGTTAAATAGTGCTTCTTTTTACCATCTTCTTAAGCAAAGTTCACCTTACTTATTGAATGACCCTCATAAATAAATTATTTTTTAAAGAAGTTAAAATCAGATTAAAAAAAAAGGAAAAAAAGTGAAAATATCAATTTTTTTTTTTTTTACCAGCTTCATATAGATTGATTTCTTAATTAAATTTGGGTGGTTGCTAAGTCACCAAGGAACTTGAACAGTGTCACTCCTGTAAGAAAAAAGAAAAAAAAGGTAAACTATTTCTTTCAGAAGAAGGTTAGACATACAGTACAGATGAATTATAATGACATAAAAAAAAAATTTAAAAAAAGAAAAAAAAAAAAAGAAAAAAAAAAAGGTAAACTATTTCTTTCAGAAGAAGGTTAGACATACAGTACAGATGAATTATAATGAAATAAAAAAATATTTAAAAAAAGAAAAAAAAAAGAAAAAGAAAAAAAAGGTAAACTATTTCTTTCAGAAGAAGGTTAGACATACAGTTGTACAGATGAATTATAATGACATAAAAAAATATTTAAAAAAAAAAAAAAGAAAAAAAAGGTAAACTATTTCTTTCAGAAGAAGGTTAGACATACAGTACAGATGAATTATAATGACATAAAAAAAATATTTAAAAAAAAAAAAAAATTAAATATAAACATAATATATACAATTCTCTACCCTCATAAAATAACCCCAGATGGGTTGACATGCTGTTAAAAATCAATCAAATAGTATCAAAAGTATAATATATAATTATTAATGTTATAATAAAATTATAAGTATTAGACAGGAATACTTTAAACCATACAACTCTGTGCAAATTATTTATATAAAAAGATACTTGATATAACTGCGTGCCAAAAAAAACCCAAAAAACTCTAAAGAGACAACTACACAAAATGTAAATATAAACATAGAAAGTACGTAATTTCTTTAACCTCTCTCATCATAAAATAACTGGTTGACTTGCCATTAAAATCTATACATCAACTGATTTAAACTCAATGCATTTGACCTTTAAAAAGAAAATAATAGTTTAATCAGAGTTCTGTTGAATCTTCACTGAGACACAGACAGTGTCAACCAAAGTGTTTTATTTAATCTTCAAAGACAAAAGAGAAGATAAAAAGAAGTCACTGGATTGTTAAAACAATGTACTCCATGATCAATAAAATAACAACTGCTTACAACTTTAAAATACTTGTTGCATTATGAAAGAAAAATTTTTTTTTGTTCCTGAGCAGAAAATATTTTTCAAATAATTGTTTATGCCTAAAATAAATCGAAAAGACCAATTTTTTTTTCAAACTTTGCATTTGAGACCAAGGAGTATATAATGAAAACGTGAAGGGAGACTAAGCTGTTACATCATTACAGCCACAAATAAAAAAAAAAAAAGAAAAAAAGACTTGTTTCTAAACATTTTTTGTCAATTTTTATGTAAACTTTAGTACAAATACACGAAAATTTTGATTCATATATTGTTTTTGCATTCAACATTACACATTCATTTGCACACAGTTTAATGGTTCCAAGTATTACTATATATCTAACAATTCAATTAAATGTCGAAATTTCTGAGATGAAAATCAATAAATAGTGATTACTTAAAATATAAAGACTATTGACTGAATTATAGAGATGAATATGATTTGGGAACCATGAATCAAAAAGACATCGAAAAAAAAATTTCGATATGAGCTTGGGTAAAAAACATCAGATATGATAGCAGAAAGGAGTATCTCATGGGTTGATGGAGACATTAGGTTTATAAGTCCCAAAAATTCAGTCTGAATTGTCCGGCAAGGACACATTGTACCGTGGATAAGGCATTTGGTTGGAAAGAGCTTCTCAGTGAAATCATCTGCAGGTTCAATCCCAACAACAGGAAAGAATAACAAGAAATATTTACAATAACTTAACACTTGTACTTGGTCATGGTTAACAGAATTGGAAGTTTACCACTGTGGATCAAATAAAGGATTCAGTTTGAGATTCTGAAGAAGGCCTAAGAATATATCAGCCAAAATGTTTTGAGTATAACAATAAAGATGAGGTCAAAAGTCTGAATATTCTAAGTAATAACAATTAAATCGAACATCAGTAATTTGTTAAAAAAACACAGTTAAATGATCAAATAGTTTGATTGCAAACAATTCAATTTAGTTATCCGTCTGAAATTTTGTGATGAACTAAAATAATACAAATTGAATTTAGTATAAGCCATTTGTTTGCACTCAGTTTAAATGCCAAACAGATCTATTTGACCCATAGAGAGGACCCTATCAAAGTGGACCAGGGAGCAATGGCAATGAAGGGGTACTCCACATTCCCCAAAGCTCCAGCATTATTGGAGCCTCATCATCAGATTGTTTAATGTCATATCCAGGATACTCATTGGGGGTGGGATCTACCCTTCTGCAGAGATGCAGTCGGTGTAGTCTACTGGGCTTGGGAGTCCTGGGTATGTTAAAGAGAATTTAGGGGGGAATAAAATTTGATATGAAGTGAGTGACACTATAGCCAAGTTCAGTATTTAACTGGGTAATGTTTTTAGGGGGCTTTAGTGTGCAATTTTAGACGGTAAACCATTCATTAATTATAGGTTCATAGGCTTTGAAGAGAGACACAGACAAGTTGTTGTTATTAGCTATAACGTATAGCATAGTGTTTATCTCTTGTGACTTTCTCTTGCCTCTATTCAAGTCTTAACATCTTTTATTAGTTTCAATTTTTCCATATTGAATCTCCTTAATTAATTTGTGTTTAACCTAACACTTATATCCCAGACAAGTTAACAATATACTGTTCTTAACTTCTCAAACCAGGTATCCAAACGTTACAGTTAAAATTTGCAATATAAAAGAATTTTGAGAAATAAAATTCAATATAAGGAAATTTTGAGGAGATAAAATTTGTCATGAAGTGAGTGACACTATACCCAAGTTTAGTATTTAACTGGGTAATATTTTTAGGGGGCTTTAACATGCAAGTTTAAACAGTAAGTTCCGCAGCTTTCTAGTTTGGATACCGATTCGAAAAGATAACACAGACAATAAAGTTTTTAAAAAGGAATTTTATACAAAGAAACAAGAAAGAAAGGGATAGAAAAGATGAAATGTTGCAAATTTTAGCGCAATTTGCTGGAACTTATCTGAGAAAGTATCCGGGGTGGGGGAAACAAAGTTCTTAGAATTAGAGTATTTTTCTTTTGTTTTTTTGTGGAAATGTTTCAGATTTCATTAAATTGCGAGTCTTCTTTAAAGTTCTTTTCAGCAGAATTCTCAGTTAAATTTTCTTTCAGTTGTTTAACTTCGTAGAATTTAAGTAGTCGACTTTCACTTAATTTCATTTTTATTTCTTGAGAAGCTCCATTCAAGAAGTGAGTGAAGAAACCTATCTGCTAGCATAAGTTTTTCGTGCCTTCAGTTTGGTCTCTAAACTTGTACTGAGAGTCTAAACAAAAAAGAGGGAGGTAGCTTTTAGGTGCCGAATATTTGTCGCTGCCTCCCACCAGACACGACTTGACACAAGGTCAAAAGCCCGAAGGCCGATTAAAGTGGGGATAAAGGGGAGGGGAAGGTCGGGAACGAGCCGAGACTCGAACCCTGCTTGTCAGTGCTGCTCATCGGCTCACTTAGTGCAATGTGAGCCTGATGAGGCAAGCAGTTTCACGAACCCAAATGTGGGTCCGGGCACGTATGCCAGTTTACGGCTTAAACTAGACGCTTGGTCTAGTGCCGTACAAAGGGGACAAAAGTGCAGCTCGCCCACCCGAAGGTTGCCCAGCCGAAGCTGGGGGCCTATTCGGCCCCGAGTCTGCTCTTGGTTTCGAGCACCCATCCGGCACGAATGCCAGACGGTCCAGCTAAAAAGCCGGGGGGTAGCTTTTAGGTGCCGTATTGTCTGGGATTACTTCTCCCTTTTCCACACATGCCAAATAAAGTGCTGCACTTGATTTTTTTTCTTAGAAATAAATTTTTATAATGTCACTAAACTGCTCCAGTTCTGGAGAGCTAGTAAGCGTAAAGTACCTCTTCATTACCAGGTTCATAATTTAAAGAGATCTATTTAAAAAAAAAAAATCACTTGTATGACAGGACTGTGTAGAAAAAAAAAAAAAAAAAACTCTTAAGAAACGACGACATAAAAAAATGAAAATATGAATACAAAAAGAATGAGATTCCTAACTTAAAGATTAATTAATCAATCAATCAGTCAAAAAAAAAAAAAAAAAATCAATGAATTGATCAAGAAAATAATGAAGAAAATTATAAAAAGAATGAAAGAATGAATTTACACAAGAAAAGAATCAGTAAACTATAAATGCAAATGCACCTTTAATTCTTGATTTTTTTTCTTGTTTGTAAACAAATGACTGATGTTTAATTGTATTGTTAGTGATAGATAACACTATTTGGAATCATTAAACTTTGTTGACATCTGCTAAATTGATTCGTTAGAAATAGAACCGTTTGATCCTTTAACGGCGTGTATCTAAAAAATTTGTTTTCAAATCAGATATTTCATATAACAGGATTTGACATTAAATAACCATTACATATTTTTAACGGCATGTCAACTCGTCGAGTGTTATTTTATGTATAGAGGTTTAAAAATCGCATCAGTTTTATAGTATTTGTACGGATTATATATATATATATATATATATATATAAAACCTCTAACAAAACGACAATCAAAACTAATAATTTCAAATACACAAAAAAAAAAAACAACCAAAAAAAAAAACAATAATTCTACAAGTGGAAATCTTTACAACTCGATTCCAAGAATTTTATTTGTGGTAATTCTATTTAAAATCAACAATAAAAAAAATAATTAAATTGATTTAAAAGAATCAAAAAATTGCAATAATAATTGTATTTATTCTAAAATACATTATTCAGAGTTTTGTTTTAAAAACAAAAGAAACTTATCAACTTCATTCAGTTGAAATAATTAAATTTGGAGGGAGTATTTTCTTTTTTTTTTTCAACTTGTAACGTTGTAAACTAACAAAAAGCGCCAATCTCTAACGTGTTTATGCGTATAGCTATAACCTAGCAAAAACGGAATGTTATAGCTAGATTTAAATAAACTTAAAATGCTTTTAGAAAATAAGAGCAATTAGTCCAATTTACAATATTTTTTAGGTAATACAAGACCATTCTGGTTACCAAGTACGCTTTTCATCTCCTTAGTTTTGTATACACAGCTCAGCTTACTTTTACTACCAATAACGACTGCTACTATTTTTAAAGTTAATGAACAAAAAAAAAGAAGAAAAGAAAATGTTGTTTACCAAGAAAAGAATTTTATTTTTCGTAGTATTTTTTTAAAAGTCTTCATTAATGTTGTCATTAAAAATAGATGCTAAATTCAAGTCCAACTCCAATTAATAAACAGACAGAAATGATAAATAATGAATCAAAGAAAATTTGTATTCCTCACGAAAACGAATTAACAATTAAAATAAGACAGCATTTACTTACTTTACCAATGCAGATATTACAAGGTTGGAAATATTTCCAAAGAACCTTATCAAACAAGTAGAAATATGGTCTTCGTTGAAAAGGGTTTTTTTTTTTTTTTTGGTTGGTCTTTTTTAAAACAAGGCAGTTAGTTTATAAAGGGTTTAAAAAAAAACTATTTTGGTACATCTGAAAACTGTGGGCTCCCTCGAGAAAACAAAAACAAAAAACGTTTCTTTTTTTTTTTTGAAACCTGTCAGATTAGAAAAAAAATACGGCTTTGCAATAGTTTTTATATTTTTTACAACATTAATACCATGTCGAAACGTTCTTAGATTTTCTCATATAAATGTACACGAGTTATCTCCCCTTGTTTTAATTATTACTTCAGAAGAAGAGGAAGAGGAGGAAAATTCCTAATAGTAGGAGTGAGGGGCAAAACTAGGACCCAAGTTTTAATGACGTGCCTACATTTTAAAGTTTACATTCGAGAATAAAAACTAAAGGAAAGATAACTAGAAAACATGCGTATCAGAAAGTCGGGATATTGTAAATAATGATTTTTGTTAATATTAGAAATATTAATTTTAAAAAAAAAATCTAATTTTAGAAAAGAGGGGTTCCATTTTTAAAATCACGTGTTACACTATAGATTAAATTTCTTTGCGTTTTAGGGTATGTTACATGATATAATTAAGTTGGCAACCGTAGTTGAGGGTGACCTGAAGGTTCCCTTTTCATTAGCTACAACAACGAGATGTAAGGGAGGTTGTTACTCCTTTCCCTGGAAGCTCCACTTACTCTTGATTCGTGCCTTATAATGCTGAGTGTTAAGAAAGGAGATATTAAGTACCATTTTTGAGTCTTTGGTATGACTCTGTGTCGGATTGAACCCCGGTCTCCCGGACCATTGGTGAATATTCTATCCACTATGCCAATGGGTTGGTAGACGACAGCTGAGCTCGGCATATGATTGTTAGTGAGTTCGATTCTCATTCGGCGCCCCATACTTCTGGCCTTGCGCCACATCTAAACTAAGCTTAGTAAATAACTATAATGAATTATGTATCAAGTTATCATTAGAGGGCAATTAGTTAGATTTAGAGTGGGATTTGTTCATTCTTTTTGTTTTGTTTTGTTTTGTTTTGTTTTTTTCCCTTTGTATTTGATTAGCAGTGTCGCTTGTTGAGGTGGGTAGAAGGATGTTTGGGAAGAAGTGTAGGAAATGGAGTTCTTTATTCATTACTGTAGAGGGCTGGTTTCCGTATGATACGCCTTTTTAGTGTTTTTAATGGTTAGTTTCCATAACACTATAAATTAATTGACAATACAAATAAATAACGAAACTTCTTTTGAAAACACAACAACGAAAGGTTTATTATTGTAGCAGAAGTAAACGAGTCAGAGTGACAAAAGCTTCTTGTTGGCGTCGCAGGATAGTATGTTGGTCCTTTAGTTTGTTGGAAGTGTGTCACTGTAGTAAGTAGCTCGTGTGACCGCCGCAAGGTTGGTTCTTCTGTGTGTGTAGCTAGTAGCAGCGTGAAGGTCTTCCATGTGGAATGTCCATGACAGAGGACGCGAGAGAGGTCTGTCTTCGCTGCGAGCTGGGTTCTCTCTGACTTGCCGTGACTCCCAAAAAACGGCTAGAAAAAATAGTTCTAGAGAGGAAGAAGGAATCAATGCGCTCTGCCCCTGATTGGTTAGTGTGTGGCCGAATCGCTTGACGGGGGCATTGATTCGCGAGAGGAAATAGATCTGTGACTGCTACACCTTGAATGTGTTTGCCAGGGTCTGTCGTCCGCCTGCCAGCTCTCTTTGCGCACTGCTTCATTCCCATTAGAAATGTCTTTCATGTCTTTCGGTGGTATGAGACTTTCTACATGTACTTGCCCCTGAACAGCAGCTGCTGGTGTATATTGTTGTTCCGGGAATGAGTGTGTTAATTGGGAGGTTTGACACAAGAATCGTCTGTTTCAGCGATATTGCTGACCCTCTTTAGTTACTTTCTCATATGACCTGCCAATCAATCGTTCAGTGATTGTCGCCTCTTACCATAGTAGGCAAGAACAAGGGAGTTGTGATTTTTTTCTCTGTGTCGAAGATTGCCATATCCACGGGACATCCTTCAAGGTTAGATCTTGGAGAGGTTTTATGATGGTTGTCATGTTTGGGATTGTAGCAGAAAGAACTTCGTATTTTTGCTTGGCGCGTAAATTAATTTGACCGTTATGTTCGTCGCATATTTTCACCCAATGAGGATGACTTATCCTATTCTGCCCGGACCATTTCTCCCGGGCAACATAAAAATGGTGAAAGCCCACCAAACTTTCTTTTCCGCAGAATTTTTCTGTCCGCTCCCTTCGTAGCAGCAGATCACAACACCATGAGGAGAGCCGTCTAATTCATAGACCTTTGAGTCTACCCTTCTAGACCAAAGGTCCCCAGCTGAATATGAAGATGCATTTATTCCGCCACTTACAGGAACACTTTTATGTCGCCTCTCACTTTTGCTGTCTACAGCGACGCTTAATTACGCTCGGATATTCAGCTACTTAATTCCTGGACAACTTTTTGGGAGACCATTATGCCTCTCTCCTACAGCAAACTGAACCACGCATTTATGGCTGAACATTCATTCCTGTTCTAAAGTCACCAACTCAATATTTGCCTTGACTGTAGAGACGCATATTCCGCTCGGACGTTTAGCTGCTTTAATCTTTCTCAATTCAATAACTGTTTTCCCACAACGACGACCAGCACGAAAGGCTACCTCTCAACTCAAGCCTTCATTAAACTTCTGAATTGAAAACCTTCAATTTCTTCGTTTCAATTCATATATTTTTACTTTAAATATAACGGAGAGGGTAACATAACCACGTTCTTCATTATAAGATAAACTTCCCTACATAACTCGTTATACCCAGAAATCCGCGCAGGAGTCTCACAGTTTTCGGAAGTGCCATCTCTCAGATGGCTTTGATTTTTTTCTGGGTCGATTACGATGTCCTCCTTGGTCATGCGATGTCCCTTGGGAGTTATTGCATCCAAGCCTATTTCCAGCTGACTCCTAATATACAGCATATTTCTATCAGTAACTGAAAATGCTTCTCATGCTTGACTTGGTTCCTTTCAAACAAGACCAAATCATCAGGGATGATGACAAACCCCTTCATATCTTAGAATTGTTCTAATATTCTTTTATGGAATATATCCGGTGATGATTTCAGTTCAAATAGTCGCCACTGCCAGCGAAAACGCCCAAAACAATTATGAAATATTGTTAAGTTACTGGAACCCACATCCAGTTTCATATTCCAATAGCGTGATAATAAATCGGCCTTAGTAAAGATTTTGATATCCTTCGTGTCATAGAGTACATCTTCCAGTATGGGTACGGTATAATGCTCTAGCATGATTACTTTGTTCGGCACGTGGGGATGCAGGCATATTCTTAGTGAGCTATTTTTTAGTTAGCGACTTGCCCATGGTGTGGGTCTCTCTCTTGGCTCGATGACCCCCAAGTCTCAGTAGTTCTTGTTTCAGCTAAGGAAGAAAGAAATGGGTACATTTCGGTTAGGCATCACCACAAGAATTGCACCAAACTTCAACTCTTGTATTATTTTGGTTATGATTTTTCGGACTTTTGTCCTCATCTTTATTATGAGAAGATAAAACACAACGTTCCGGCTGCTGTATCCTCCGGGATTCCTCAGGTGTCCCTGGTTTATCTGAGTATAGAAAGGATTCAACCTGGTAAATCATTTTTAAAGTTTGACGGTTGATCAAACAAGGCATTCAAGAACTATAAAGATCGTAATCAAATAATGACGTTATTGTTTGAGGAAGGCCGGAGGATACAGCGACCAAAACGTGTTTTATCTTCTCATAATAAAGATCTGGAAGTGGAAGCTTTATAAAAATAAAAATAAAAATCTGTAGTTTTTCTGATAGAAAAGTTACTCACAAATATCACGAAAATCACTTTTATTTTCATTTTTATTTCTTAGATGCTTCCGCTCCAACGGCCTTAAACGTAGGTACTGTATTAAATTTTCAACGTTTTCCTTTATATATTAGAGATTATTTCTTTTTAAACCAATCGCAAAAAACTTCATAATTAAATGAAAAGAAATCAATCAATCGCAGAGTCAGTTTCAAACAAAACTTCATAAACGAAAAAAAAATCAACCAATCACTAAGTCAGTTTTACATAAAACTTCAAAATCAAATCAAAATAACTTACAATACTTTTTGTCGTTAATCTAATTGTATAAAAACAGGGAGCAGCGGTTAAATCACCAGTCGAGATTCAACATTCACCAGCTCAGGGTCTATAGCGGAGGACACTTTTTCGATCAAACAACAGGAGAATTTTCTTCACAGTTGACCAGCAGCTACGAGTTACCAAGTGATTTCCATCAGCTGAATGATGTTGTATAGTCACCATCATAAATATGCATATATACACATATATACGCTGAATACATACTGACGCAATGAATAAAAAACGAGCGAAGACTTCTTTAAAAAAATCATCAAAATCATCAAAAATCATCATCGTTTCAATTCATATATTTTTACTTTAAATATAACGGAGAGGGTAACATAACAACGTTCTTCATTATAAGATAAACTTCCCTACATAACTCGTTATACCCAGAAATCCGCGCAGGAGTCTCACAGTTTTCGGAAGTGCCATCTCTCAGATGGCTTTGATTTTTTTCTGGGTCGATTACGATGTCCTCCTTGGTCATGCGATGCCCCTTGGGAGTTATTGCATCCAAGCCTATTTCCAGCTGACTCCTAATATACAGCATATTTCTATCAGTAACTGAAAATGCTTCTCATGCTCGACTTGGTTCCTTTCAAACAAGACCAAATCATCAGGGATGATGACAAACCCCTTCATATCTTAGAATTGTTCTAATATTCTTTTATGGAATATATCCGGTGATGATTTCAGTTCACTTGATTCGGCCAGAGTGGAAAAGGGAGAAGTAATCCCAGACAATACAGCACATAAAAGCTACCTCCCGCTATTTGTCGGGAATTACTATTGGGCCCCTCAGTACGAATTCGGGGGCCAAACTATTAAAGGCAGGAAAAAATAGCCAGCAAAGGCGTTTCGCCACTCGCTTCTTGAACAGCTGATAAGTATTTCCAACAGGTAAAAAGCTCCCTAAGAAATAAAAGTAAAATTGACCGAAAGTCGACCCCTGAAATTCTACCAAGTTAAACAACTGAAAGAAAATTCTACCGAGAATTCTGTTAAAAAGATAACTTTACAGAAGGCTCGAAATGAAATGAAAACTGAAACATTTCGACAAAACAAAAAGAGAAAAGAAAAATACTCTAATTCAAACAACATTGTTTTCCGGGCACTCTCTCAGATAAATTCCTGCAAATTACACTAAAATTTGCAACACTTTATCTTTTCTATCCCTTTCTTATTTCTTTGTATAACATTCCTTTTTAAAAACTTAATTGTTTGTGTTACCTTTTCGAATCAGTCTCCGAACTAGAAAGCAAGCATACGCTGATATAACACAAATTTTGCAGGGCTTAAACTCTCCCCAATTTTCCCTGCAGTCAGCACTCAAATACCGGGGACTGGCACATAAATAGCACAACTTTTTTACTTTGTACTGCTTTAACTTGCTTTCCACAGTTAGGAGCCTCGGGTACGTAGAAAGAAAGTGGAAAGTGTGCATTTGAATTACACAAGTTACAATTGAAAACTTCCCGGTGGGAAGTATAAAAATTTTGTAAGCAAGTTTTGTTTCTGCGAGAGAGGGGATTGGCCTTGCATACTGTGGGTTTTAGCCTGTCCACAGACGTATTCCTTGTGCATTCTAGAGTCTTGATAGCATGTTCTATCGGGAAATTAATGCTTGGATAGTTACTGCCGGATAGCCTAATCATTTCCCTTTTGAAGAAGCCGGGTAGTTTATTAAACACTATGTGACTAACCAGCTCCTCTACGGGTGTATCTCTAGTCATAAAATCCAAACCGTAGGAGGATTTCAGTTCCCAGATGTTGGCTTTCACTTGCGTACAAAAAGTTCATGGAGCATCCAAATCAAACTCCGCTTTGAGCTCGTGAGACAAAATTTCTGCCAATATTTGACTTTTTATGAAGTCAGGGTCTAGGAACTCACTTCTCAAAAGATCTAAGGCCACAAAATAATTTTTGTCCGATACAGAAAGATGTTTGATAACTTGAGCAGGGTAACCACTGAGGTAACTCCATAGAATTTGCAATTTACATGCACTGGACATTACCCCACATACCACATTCTCAAAGTACGCCAAGAACTTCTTAAACGCCAGATTATCAGCCGTATTACCTGCAAATACTACACATTTCAATTTGGGTAGTACTACTGACCCTGGCAAATCCACACTGTTGCTAGGTGTGGTATCACTACGGGATGGATAAGAATCCTAACTTCCATATTCTAAGCTTGCTTCTATACCATCAACCTTCTGCCAATTTTTTTGTTTAAATAAAACATTTTAGTCCAGAAATTGATCAATTTCTTCTGGATTTACTTCGTTTTCTGTAATACAGAACAGAAGGGTAATTCTGGGACACCTCGTAGTTAAAGTCGAAACAGCACAAATTCACAGATATAGGTAACAGCATATTTCGCTGGGAGAGATCCAGCACAACAGCAAAATTCTCAGAGGGATTTACTCCCTATTCACTATTTCCCTTAACTGTAGGGAACAGCAAGGTTTAAAAACAGCACACCCTGAGAAATTTCACAAGACTACAAAATGACGTCTTTTCTCCTCCACAGCTTCTGCCCAAAAAGGATAATTCACTCAGGTGGCAATGTCAGTTCCAAAAAATTCCGTTACTTCCTAATGTCGGTGACAACCATAAAAGTCCCTTCCAAGAAGATGTTCCCATTACAATAAAATAATTCCAACATTATCAACCATTTTTTCAGACCCACTTTCAGCCTTGTGCCAAATTGTATCTTAGGACAATAAATAAAAACTCACTATGCTGTTGATCATGCTCTTTTCCTATTTGTTTCTTTTTCTATTTTTCTTGAGACAGGTTTTAACACGGTTACTTGATGTGAAGTGTCTGAATTTTATATTTCATCCTTGTTGCTTGTTTATTTTTGTAACATTGGGACCTAAAACGTTTCAAAACAAAGATGAACCGTTTGTTCAGACAGTAAGACTGGGGAAAATAGTCCGAGGGTAATGCTACAACATTGTTTTTACAAAACCATGGAGAATGGAGAGACAGTTTTGAGGTCATGGTTGCTGTACTCAAAGACGAACAAATCTCTTTATAGTTTTTGCTGTCGCTTTTTCCTGAAGACAGCAACGTAAATCAAGCCTCGCAAGAAATCCAGGATTTTAAAGCTTAATTCAAAAATCCTTAAATATAAAGAAAATTCGCCTGACCACCAAAGAGCTTTTAAAGAATGGAAGATGTTGGAAATGACCCTTAATAGAGGTTAAACCCTTGACAGTAAATTACAAGAAAAAAATATGAAAGAAAAAAATTGATCTCGAGACAGGTTTTAACACAGTTACTTGATGTCGTGAAGTTTCTGACGAAACAGAACCTGTATTTTAAAGTTTATTGAGAAGATGTATATAGTTCCAATAAAGGTAACTTTATAGAACTTATTGAACTAATGATCCTGTTCCTGGAAAGAATTACTTGAAAGAAGTAAATGATAACCAGCGGTACTTGTCACCAAAAATACAAAATGAATCCATCCATATTATGGGAAACTACATGAAGGAAAATATATTGGATCGAATTCGAAAAGCCAATTATTTTGCGATAATACTACACAGCAGGCCGGACATTTCTCATACTGATCAGATGAGTTTCATTTGTCGATATGTCGTTGTTGAAGACAAAGAAGTGGAGGCGCGGGAATAATTTCTTGGTTTTATCTCTGAACATGAGAAGACAGCTTATGATATCAAGAAGATGATTTTGGATCGACAGCAGAAAGAGAAGCTTGATTTAAAAAATACAGAGAGATATGATTTGACTACACAGATAGTATGGCTGGAGTTCATAGCGGTGTTCAACGTCTTCAACGAAAAATAAATGGAAAAGATAAATTTGTGTAATATATCAACGTGATCTGAGGGTGTGAATACAGCGGATGTTGTTGACAAATAGATTGATAAGACCGGTGTGATGACCGAAATGTCATCATGTCCACAAGTGCTGTGTATGAGTGGATGTTGAGACAGCTGCATCCGCCCATGGATAATATCAACAAGGTGATTGCCGAAATGTCACCATGCCCACAGGTGCTGTGAATACGGTGGATATTGAAACAGGTGCATCCGGTCGAAGATATCGGAATATCACCTTGACCTGTGGACGTGGTTGAATTCGGTGATGGTGGCAGATGCGTACGCCCACAGAACCGGGCTTGGGCAAGTAGCCAATGGGAGGCAGACAACATAACCAATGGAAAGCAAAGAAGTGAGACGTGGGCGTAACCATAATTAACGAAAAAGGGGAATTGCTGCAGGTCACGTGAGAGTTGTAGACTATGTACGTTCCCGAATTTCGGCTAAAGTCAGTTGTTCACTGGCTCTTCCGTCTCCCGACAACTCCTTCGTGCGCGCGAACTCTCTGCCATTGCTTTTCTGCTCCACACAAATATCATCGCCAAGAATAAAAATATAATTTTATATTTTTATATACATACGTGTTCTTCGTTATTAATAACGACACAGTATACTATAAAACATTTGTACCATGTTCTAATCTTAGTCAGAATTTATGCGGTGTTCATGACTCAGCAGTGAATGCAAGTGATTGAGAGACTCTATACATTTTTGTCTTCTTTCAAACACCGGTGGGAAGTTTTATCTTCGCATTTGAAGGTCATGATGACAGGTTTGGTAACCACTTGTTGGAATGCACGCTACGAAGCTATTCGTGCCGTGAAAACCAGATTTCCAAGAGTGATTCAGGCATTCGATTCATTAATCTCGGCTTCAGAAAATCTTCAAACGAGAGAGGATGCACAAATCATTTTACTTTCAGTTCAAAAGTTCTCCTTCATGTCACATTTCTTTTACTGGGAAGAAATTATGGGACAAATAAATCTCATCCAAAAGAAACTTCAAGAACCTGGTATTGGTTTGGATGTGTATGTAACCCACATGGATGTGACCAAAATTTTCTTTAATCGAAACAAGGACGGGGTGGTGTCTGAATCGGTTTATCAAAGTAAAACCAAGTGCGAGGAAATGGAAATTCCTGTTGAAAAGAGAAAGCTCCTTGAGGAAAAAGAAGATGATGTATGTCAAACATTTGTGCAGGACGTAAAGATAAATCTTTACAAATGTCAAGATCAACTTGTAAATGAACTGGAAACACGATTTGGCTCCATGTCTCAACTGCAAACTCTTTACTGGATTATCGTCGAAAGCAATCCTGGAAGATACTGAAGGCGTGTTGGAGCGAAAATTTAAAATTCTCGGTAGCGAATACAGTGCTGATTTAGACGTATCTAGGCTGCCTTTGGAAGTTCTACAACTTTTTTAGCGGCAGTTTACACAGTGGAATGTGACATGGCCATGATGACCAAATCATCGGCTATCGAATGGCTGAGATGGATTTATCAATGGCAAGTTGAAGAAACGGTGCCAAGTATTGTGATTGCTCAACGGCTGTTTTTGACGTTCACAGTTTCTGCTACAACAGCAGAGAGAAGCTACTCAAAACTGAAGCTCATTAAAAGTTACTTGAGGTCAAATATGTCGCAAGATCGTTTATCCGATATCTCCCTCATTTCAATTGAACATGAAATTATGGAGAAAATAGACTTTGGTCAAGTTATTAGTAACTATGCTTCTGTAAATGGTCGAAAGGTTAAAATATGATAACGTTTGTCCGGTTAATTTGTTGATTTTCAAGTACTAATTAACGCATTAAGGGTATTTCATTTATATTTTTCTTCCGAAAGGAGAAGGATACCATTATGAATACGGGCCCTGGGCGGCACATTGCCTTGGTACGCCTTTGATAAACAGATGGCCATCCTGTGATAATATTGTAGACATAAACAGTTCGCCTACATCTGTAGTAAGCACAATGTTTTTAGAGTTAAAAACCTTCACAACAGGCTTCTTCATTAATACCTTTTTTACCCTGTTAAATGGGATATCTTAATTTTCTTCCCGCTTGAATTCACTATTCTTTTTTCTTAAATTTACAAACGGTTGTATCAACTCAGAGAACATTGGAATAAATCTATTGTCGAAATTTGCAAGTTCTTGAAAACTTCCCAACACTTTTTTGTTAGTAAGTGTTGGAATTTGCTCAATTTTCTTAAGTAAAATTGGGTCTGGTAAAATACATTCTCTAGTTATCTTGAAGCCGAGAATATTGATCGTCTCACAATTAAGTTCAAATTTGTCCGAATTTACGCTTAAACCGACCTTTTCTTTTATCTATATTTGCCTAACCCCTCCGCTCGGGCAGGATATGACACAAGATCGATTTTTAAGCGAAGTTTAACAGGTTTAAATTGAGAGTTTTCCTTCTCCTAGACTAGTTGCCTAACCAAGGCTGAAGAACCCAGTCTGTCCTACTATTTACCCATAGCTGGAGGGAGAATTATTGGATTCATACCTTTCCCAATGGTATTAGTGCTATGTGAAATGCAATCAGTCTCGTGGAGTATTTGAACTCGTATCGCCGTGTCCATTTCCTACGACGATAACCATTACACCACGGACACCTTTTCTTTTATCCTTTTAAAATTCTTTCTGTTTTTGCTTTTGCAGTTCTTTGCTAGATGCTCCCAAACGTATATCATCCTGATAATATGATCCTTTTTTTCAATTTTTCCTAACAAAATATTTTCGAGTGGATATTTGTCTAGCGCTCCACATATGCGTGAATACGGCACAAGGCTTTTTTTTAATGTGGGTTCAGGCGCTGGGCCGGAGCCCAGACACACCAGGCAGTCCGCAAAATGTCTTTATCCCCGTCGGCATTCCCTTAAAATGAGGCACCTCAGGTGCCAGGGAATAAACCAAGCCCTGCCGAAGTAGGTGAGAGCCTGGGGGCACGGCCCCCACGGGCTCAAGGAGTGTCGGTCTTAGCTGCGTGATACGAATGCTGGCACCCACATAAGATGACCTTAACCGACGCACTAGAGTCACACGAACTGAACTAAAGCATTCTCAAGTGCCTTTTGAAAAATAGTTGATGCTGTTTTTATTTCTTATCTATGTTTTTATGTTAGTTTCTTCCTTGAGATTTTTTCATCAATCAATATTTGATTATATGCCAATTTCAAGTCGATTTTTGTGAAATATTAGGTGTCAGCCAATTCATGTCGAATTGTTTTCACGTCAGGAATGGGGTATCCGTCAGAGCAAATTTTATGGTTAACTCCTACTTTGAGATCCCCACAAATTTTCAGATTCCCATGTGCCTTCCGTACTACAACGATTGGTGACGCCCAATCACTACCTCCCTTAGGGTCTCTTTCCAAAATTCCATGCTGCATCAATTTCCATGACCATGAGTAGCATATGAATTAGTATCTTCCTAGATTCATAATAAGAGGGGGGCTATTTTCTTTTGTTCTTCATCTTACCAATTTAACTTCTTAGTCTGTGGAAGGCTGCAAGAGAATTTAAGGAGGGAAGGAAAGTGACGAAGATACTATTTAGATACCAATTTTATATTTGGGTTTTAATGACTAATATGTGGCGTTGAAAGTTTTCCTGGACCAATAGAAATATGTCATATTCCCCAGACAATTCGTAGAAATTCGTCATTTTTAGTGGTGGTGAGTGTAAGGTTGCTGGTTGGGTCCAATAGGTGATTTTTAGTGAGATATGTTCGACAGTGGTGGATGGCTAGCAGCAGACACAACCTGTTGCGACGTCCCCAGGTTTGGAAAACAGGTGTGCTACAGTGAAGACTGAAGTGAGAAGGGATTTCACTTTGGTGCCGGTAAGTCTGTCTTTCAGGTATGCGCGGATTTCGCTTTCTGTCAGAGGTTTCTGGGAACCGTTACATTTTCTGAATTATTTTATTTTATCTATTTAAAAAAAATCTTTTCGCCCTTTCATGCCTATATATGTTATAATATTTGCAGATGTCAAATTCTTCCTTTTCTTTAGAATTATTTTCTTGAAACACATGAGCGTTTTGAGTAGTATTTAACTGGTCTATAAGCTCCATCTGCGACAAAAATTCTATACAGACGTCCAATGACCTTTCCTATGTTTGTAATTGTTCCAGCATTTTATTTTATTCTTAGCTCTGTTGTACAGTCCTTCGATTAGTCTTAACTGTAGCAGTTCTTTTTCGATGGTCATTTCTTTTGTCCCAATTTTTTTGAATTCGTAAAATCTTGACACCTGCTTCAATCTGTGAATATACTGTTAGATGGTTTCATTCTGTTTTTGTATTTTTGATAGGAATTTCATCCCCTCCGCAATGATCAATTTCTTCTTTGGTCTCAAATTATTTTTTATTACTTGGGATACTTCTTCGAATGTCCAATTCTCTCGGGTAGACTATGACGGTTATTTTCATTATGTGGTTTCAAGGTAATTTATGTTGTTGTTTGCTATCTGGTTCCATTCTGGGTTATTCTATTCTTACCCCACGTTATCTTGCTGGTTTTACTCCTCGAATATGAAGACTGTAAAGGAGTTATATGGAAAGATGATTGGAAGAGAAGATAGGAGTCCAAGATATCTTTTATATTTTGCCTTTATTTCTGGGTTCAACAACCATTCAGTGGGTGTGGAAATCATTCCTGAATACAAATGAAATGGTTGCGTCTCCCAGTCAAGGTGTTAAAATGTATTAGTCGTTCTTGGGTATATATGTCCAAATTTGGTATTTAAGGCGTACAATGTGTTAGACGCCTTTGGGAGATATGTGTGGGGGGTGTTGCATTTACTTATTTCAGTGGATATGCATCCGTATTTTACGGGTATTGCTCTCTATATTATTTCCTCCACAAATACAACACAAAACTTTACAATCGCGTAAAAGAAATGGAATAGAACACAACGAACATTAAACAACAAACAATTTAATAAACATAAAACAGAATGTGAAAATCTGAGAATTAATTTTTATTTATTGCAGACTTTTTGTCCTCATCTTGGTAGTTTTTGTGTTGTTTCTTCTTTCACTACGTTTCGGCCAAATTTCACCTCTGGCCTTCTTCAGGTGATTTACCTGGGGATACGGTTACAAGACTCAACATTCCTATCCGAGGTCGCGGTAAATCACCTGAAGAAGGCCAGAGGTGAAATTTGGCCGAAACGTAGTGAAAGAAGAAACAACACAAAAACTACCAAGATGAGGACAAAAAGTCTGCAATAAATAAAAATTAATTCTCAGATTAAGAAGCCTCATCTCAAAATGATTCCAATTAAAGACAAGTACAGAATGTGAAAACAAATAAAAAACATGATGTGTAAATGGCCTTTTGGAAAATAAAGTTTGGCAAGTAGAAAATAAATTTGTTTACACGTGTATGTATGTTTAGCTGTTAACGGAGTCCGTAAATAAGTCGTTCTTACTTACATTAAGTTCATATCTTGTTTTATGATTGTGGCGACAGCGTGTCGCGTTGATGGAAGAAAGTTTGTCGGGTTTTTCTTTTGAACGTGATTCGCGGTCATCTGTAGCTAGGTCATGAACTTTGATTGTGGAAGAAAAGGAATTTGCCGGACAGAATATCAACTACTGCTTTACTGACTTAATTGCTAGGTTTCGTCTTAGTTGAATGGCTTCCTAACTGTGTGTTATTTATACCGTAATAGTGGATCAAAGAATCATCCTAAAATTTTGGCGCGTGGACATTTATTGCCCAATCAGATTTGTATTTTACTATTTTATTTTAGAGCCTAAATATTTTCTGTTAGTTGACTTCCGATCCTATTTTTCTAGAATGTTCCTATTCTATGTTTTAGCTGATTGGTTGAAAAATATAAAAATGTAACTTAAATGCTAATGCAGTTTTGATCCTAAATTTCTAGAATGTTCTTAAGTATGTATTTATTGCTTATTTAAAGACTAGAAAAAATGTGTATCCCATAGATATGTCTAAATCTGGTGTTTTCAGTTGTAGTTGTTAAGTCCTTTATATGGTGTCTTAATTGTGATTTTGACGAGTCTATTATTTGGTGTTTTTAGTCATGGGTCCTTGGTAAAAGAGACAGCTGCAACAAGTGGAAAGGTTAGCCAACGTGTCGTCTAAAGACGGTGTCTTCCACCAGTATCAAGAGACATTTAGGTGTTGTCATTCCGCTGGACACTGCTGAAAGACCACAGGTCTCTTTCTTTTGCCGGGAGAATTCGTCTTTTTGGGGGGCATGCACCGTCCCTTTTCCTGTCAGGGGCTTCTGAGAGTTTCTACATTTTTTGCATTCATTTTTAGTTTAATTTTGTTTTATTTTCGTTTTATTTATCTTTATTAATTCCCACACATTCAGCGTTGGCCAAGAATGAATTCATTATTTGTTGTTTTTTGTAATTATGTTTCTTTCGTCTTTTAGTTTTTGGGACCTGGTATAGGCTGAAAAACCCTTGATCCATGTTTCTATATAATCGGGCTCTTGCCATTGCGTCAGTAAGTTTATCGGCGACACCATATTGTCCTGTCATAGCCCAGCACTTGTCGATATGCAAGTCTGTTTTGGACAACGATTTACCTGACATCTCACCGTGTCAGAATATGACACAAGGCCGTTTTATGGTCGGTGCCGCGCACGAATTGATATTCATGCGTAGCAGGTGTAAAAAAAAAAACATGACCCCGTTGACATTTTCTTTGTAGGGCGCCTCAGACACCAAGCAATAAATTTTGTCCTGTTGAAGCAGGCAAAGACCTGGGAGGACTGCTTCCTGTGTCCAAGATGTCATAGTTCGCAAACAACCGCTCGGCACGAATGCCACGTGATCGCCCAAAAAGGCGTGGTTGCTACTCGTCCGTTGTGAACGACATGCATGTGATAAATTAATATCACCACAAAAATCAAATTTTTAACATTTAAGTTTACAAGGAAAGATTCTTTAAACCTGAAAATTTCCATCAAGATTTACTAAGTTGATTTTTGGAAAATAAATAGATGAATAATAAACGCATAAAATAAATAAATAGAAAATAGAGGAAAAATAGATAAGAAATAGATCTTTAAAATATAAATGAATGAATGAATAAATAAATAAATATGTTATTTTTCTTTGGTTTTAATATTTTCTATGGAGATCTTTAAATATCAATAGATATTTTTACATTATTCTCAATGTAAACAACCCCGGTTCTATTTGTAATAAAAATAAAACATAATTTTCTCGAATTTTTTCCTTAAATAATTACCCAGATTTTGACAATAAAATAAACATTTGCACAAATTCTGACCGTTTTTTTTTTTTTTTTTTTTTTTTAAATTCACATTTCGCATTTTTCAGTAGTAGTTAACTTACTGGACTGCGACATCGTAATAAGCGAGTTCGAACTCTAAATTCGAACAGATACCCTTGGAAAAAGTAGGAACACTCAAATTTTTTTTTTTTTTTTTTTTTTTTTTTGACAAGGATGGCTTTGATATAAAAAAAACAATAAACAAAAATTAAACAAAACAAAACAAACCAAAAACATGAATGCTGATGTGTTATCTAAAACAAACAAAATAAATCTAACCCAATTAATACATAATAAATAATATTTAAAAACATCTTTAAAAAATTGTCAGAACTTGTATTAAGACACAACTACTTGTAGCATTTTAAACTTAATTCAATTTTTAAAAGTTTTAAATCTGTCAGTATTTACTTAGTATAACTTAAATATCGACGATTTTAATTAAGACGTTTTTAAACATTTTTCTTTTAAAAAAAACAAATTTAAAAAATGATAATTTTAAGTTTTAGAAATTACCGTTTCAGAGAAATTTCTTCATTTCCCAGCAAAAAGGAAGAAGAAAAAGAAGTCGACAGCTTTCAGCGACTGTTGGATTAAAAAGAAGTTATTTGAACTTCGCCAAAAAAATACTCACGTTTATTTTTAGTCACGGGGATTTCCATTTCAGGCTGTTGCTAAAATAAAACCTTTGTGAGTGGAAAAAGAACACAAAGTATTTGCAGTAGTAGTATGAGACTTAATTACTTTACTCACTTTAGTTAGAAAAAAACAATTGTGCAATATAACAATACTTTAGAGCATGAGGCGCCCAAAAAGTGTATGGGGGGAGGAGAGGGAGCAGTCATCTGGTTCCCAAGCTTGCCTAAGGGACCATTGCTAACTGCAATTGCCAACCGATTCCTACAAAATATTAACTCCTATAACAGTGGCCTTGTAGAGGATGACGTTGTTTAGTGGATAGTTATTCCACCATTTATTTTGTTGGTTGTTATTTGGAAAAGAAGGCAAGTGAGATAAACGATATGAAAGATGTGAAACGACGCATGCAAAAAGAACATTTAAAACAAAGCAGTACAAACAACCTCAAATTTATATTTCAACAATGCATGCAATGAAACATTTCAAAATATACTGTCCCAATACTGTTCGTTAAATATTCCTGCGTGTGTGTATGCGTGTGTGTGCAATTAACCCTAATACTATAAAAAAAAGGACTAAATAACAAAAGTGTCCTATGCGTGTTGACTAAGTATTTCAACAGTTTGTTTCTTTCTGTGGTTTGACAAAATTTCTGTGTTCGAGGCTGGACAAAGTCTCACCGAAAAAGTGTAACAAGGAAGAGAATGGTTACCTGGCACATACATTTTTGTGCCGGTTGACTGCTGGAAGTCAAATGTGAAAAGGAGGAAGAGTGTGTTGACTCTGTTAGTCCAAATTGAGAGAGTGAGAGTGTTCTCTCTGAAAGTCACACAGGAAAGAGTGTGTTGACTCTGTAAATGAAAATGTGAAAGAGGGGAAGAGTGTTGGAAGACGAAGTATTTATAGAGAATTCTTGTCATTGAGTGGTATTTGTTACTCGCCCCACCTAACGAGCAAGTGTGGCACAAGGCATTTTTTAGGAGAGACCGGGCGCAGGGCCGTAGCCAACACGCGCCCGGCATTTCCTAAAAATGCCTACGACCCCATCGGCATTCCCCTTATTAGGGGCGCCTCAGGCACCGGGCGATCAACCCCCCTGAAGCGGGTAAAAGCCTGGGGAGAAGGCCCCCTGAGGCCGAAGGAAAATCTTCAGCTACTGAGACACACCCGGCCAGATCCGCGCCGCTCCCAGCACGGCCGGCCGAAGTGCGACCCGGCAACTGAATGCTACTTCTCGTTATGAGGAGGAGTATGCGTGTCATGGAGTAGGCTCCAAAAACGCGAGAGAAAATTTAAGTTACGGACGTAGTTCTGAGCATTAACAACGTGGTTCTTCAGGCCAATAGGTTCCCGAGACTGATTAGTATACAGACGTCTGCCATCTTTGTTTCGGGAACAAGTGGCATAACGTCCATTTTAAATTATAGGAGGGTAATTCCGAGAGCATTCCATGCTGTGGTCATCAAAATACCACAACTCTGCTTGAATCCTACTTAAAACCCTACTGACGAGATGAAGTTCAACGAATATATACGATGATTTGATGAAACGAGGAGGGGGAAAAACCCTAAAATAAGAATAAGAAAAGAACCAAACAAAATTACCCCGATTGGTTGTCCACCCTTTCCCCTATCTAAAGTGGGGAGCCGACTGTTTTCCAGTGCCTGAGGGTCGGAAACAAACTTGGCAATCCATACGGGAAGTGGGGTTATGTTTAAATAGAAGCAAAAATAAATGGGAGAATTGAAATAGGTAGATATGATTCCGGGATGTAGTTTTTCATTATTGCTTATATTTCAAAAAGAGACTTCCTAGCTGTCAAGTAATTTATTTTAAGAGAAATAAAAGTTACAATATTCGGCTTCGTAAATTTTCCCCTATGCTTATCGAAAAAATTGAACTTGAGGTAACAAAAAAATATACATTCAAGTAACGACAATATTATAACAAAAAAAAAAAAAAAAAGAGAAGAGTATAAAGAAATATAACGACTGACTTGCTCGAAGCAATGCCGTCAAACACCTACTGTCAGTTTCAATTTAGTAAATGATGAAATACCTTTGTCAGGCATTTTAGGTCAAAGTTCATTTTGAAGCCAATTTTTAGGGTTTATTCTTCTTCTCGGTGTCTCCTTCTTGCGTAGAATCAACCGGGACAACCGTGTTCTTCTAGTTTCCTGTGTAGACTTGTTGAAAACGAAGTTTACTATTTATTTAAGTAAACTTCGAATAAACCACCACTTCCTTCTCTTAGATGAATTACTTTCTGTTTCAACTTGAATTTTCTTCTGTTGAGCCTACGGAGGCTTTTACCACATTTTCGGACTCGGCCAACAGCTTCCTTTGTCGGCAAAATCCAATAATATCGCCTCCAGACCTTAGATTCAACTTTCTTTTAAAGAAACCACGAATAGTCAATAAAAACTCTGTTAGAAAAAAAGGCTTAGCCTAAGATTAATGGGCCTATTTTGCTTAAGCTACTATGCTTAAAAAAACTGCCTATTACTATTACATTCCAAACTAACTCACAAGCAAAAACAATAAATATACAAACGAATAAAACACCACAAATGTACTGTTCAAAAGCCGGATGTTGTCAACACAATGACCGGAACCAAAATGAATAAGACACGTCGTTGTGCAGGTAGGTTCCGTGCATCCATCCGGTTGAAATGTAACTTTATATTTACAATTTAAAAGATCCTTTTCTTTTCTTTTTTTCATCTAATTAACAACCTTCCCCTTCAAAGTTTTTGGAGCCAATTCGACCCAAACGCGACTATAAAATAGTGTTGTATTCTCACATAATAAATATGCTTATATACACATATACATGTTCATGCAGGATACATACTGACGCAATGAATAACGATGAGCGAAGACTTCTTTAGAAAAATATGTACCTCTCACTTTATTGTAAGGGTTCGAAAAGGGTTACTCAGGGTTTTACTGTGAGAGGGAGTTGGAGACCGAACAGAACTGCAATATATTGACCCGCACTCTTATGAACGTCAGCGTTGTGTCTTTCTCGTTCTCCAGGGCTGCTCAGCCGGAGGCCCTGGGGCGCAGCTCTCTGCTGGATGATGGCTTTCCTTACTGCATTTTATCACCAACTAATCTCCAAAACTCCATCGGGGATCCCGAGGACCCCTTCGGCCGGGTGTGGCTTTCCCTACCACATCTTGTCTCCGATGTCTCTGATCCCCAACTGACTGACTTCCTGTCTTGACCGAGTTATATAATAGTTCAACGCTCACTCAATCGCCCACTCAATCTTTGGAATGGCATGTTTGATCGTCATCAAGCGGAAATAACTGTCATGCAGTTCAGAGGTCATTCTCTTCCGGTGCATCAGTCTATGAGTGTATCATGGGTTTTTACCTTGTCCCATTTCATCAGCCAAATCAGCCTACGCGATTTCTTTCGATTACTGGCCATTGGAATGTGTCACTTCCTTCCTGTGCATTCACTTTGGAATGGCCGAAGGCCAATATATAACAATAGTCAACGAAAATTTCAAAAAGGCAGTCAGCACCGTGACCTCGAGAGAAGAACATCGACTGCGACGCCTGCAGCATTCTACATCACACAAACTCGTCCGAAAGTTCTTACTATAGCCCTTTGATGGAAGTCGCATGATCCGTGAATCACCACCTCATCTTCATTTTACCTTTTCAACGCCGACGTTTCTCCTTCCCTATCGACATAAACTTTGGTTGACCACGTAAGTCTGTCACTCACCCCTACCAACAGAAATATTGGAACATTTTACGTCTTAATTTTCACTACCATTCAACACACATCAAATTTCCAAAATTTAACTCCTTCCTATCAATATTACTACGAATATTTTCTTCTCAATTTCCCAGACATTTTTATATTCACCAACGCAACTCCTTGAATCTTTTGTTTCTTGTTAGTTAATATAATTGTTAAATTTTTCACTTGTCTTCTTGTTTGATTTGCAATTCCTTGCAACCATGCGCTTATTTATAACAGGCCTTGCTGCACTCACTGAATTATGGCTCTTCGCTCCTTGGCCTACGTCAGCTCTCGGTATCTGGGTCGGACTTCATGTTAAAGAAAGCTACCCGAACCTTGTGTCTCCACGCTGCATCCTCCGTCAATGATTGGCGCAGGAAGGGCAACCTTTCGGCAAGCCATTGACTCTCCAAATCGGTACCCGTAAGTCCCCATTGCAAGGACCCTGATAGCAAATCTGTCTGCAGACCATTGACTTTCCCTTCTTCCACAACAGCGAGAAGAGAAATTGTGTCAGCGCCAGCCGTTGGTTGCGGGCAGGAAACGTACAGTCAGCCGGTAAATGATCCTAAAACTGAATTTTTTCTTTTTCTATTTCCTCTGACGAAAAGGGTGCTACTTCCGGCTTTAGGGTTCTGGCCAATCATTTGGTCTCTTTCTTCTTCCCCACCCTGTCAAGCGATTCATTCGGACTACTATACGGACCTATATGTCCCCTTCTCTATCCACCCGGGTGAGGTTACGAAGTACAGATAGCTTGACCTACATTCTAATTTCCTCTTTTAACGGTCAACCTTTGGGGCCTGTCAATTCAAACACGGAGGGGTAGAGGTTTTTATATTATCTTGATCTTTAGCGATGTGCGAACTGTAACCAACCGAAATGGTTAAGACCGGATGGTTTTATTATCAGGAAGAAGATATACACAGCGCACAACTCCACCCTACCTTTCAAGGACAACCGTCTTCGAAGCCAGGTACACATCCGCGTTTTTACCTTTGCTCCGACCAATTTCGCTTGGGCTGGAGGTTGGGCCCAAACCACATTCCAAAGATGCGGACGGATCCCTCATTCCAACGGAAATGCCCAGGCAGTTGAATGCCATCCTTTCAGACACCCAACCGCAGACCTTCGCTATTATCATAGTTGACCTTGTTACCTGCTCGTACTTGGTAACCGCCTCTTTCACCGCCACTAGGACACAAAGATAGGGATGTTATCGGTGTGCGCAGACACCTTCGCCTAAAGACTGGTAGCGAGTGAAATGCCGCGCAGGACCAGACTAGCTCCCAACCTTTAATGATAATTGAAGAAAATCGTAAGATACGTATGAAGTTTGAAAAGAAAAGAAACGAATTGACTTGACTTTCTGTAGACCACAGAAAGGGAAGAAGAAGAAAAAGAAAAACAAGAGGAAGATATTTTTGAAGTTTCCAATGAGACAATGAACTGAAATAGAAAACGTCAGAATTAAGATTAGTAAAGACTGTAAGCTAATTTCCTAAGTTATAACTGTATACATAAAGAAGTTGACATATTTGCTTACATACATCATTCCATATGCAAACTGTGACGTGGCATAAAATATTTATCTCAAGACGGGAGTTTATTTCTCGCACGTGGGAAGTCGGGACAGTGTGGCACTTGATCCCTCGCAAAATAAGTTCCAGTTAAGATTCCTTCTTCGGGCAGAAGGGGAACTGGCAGATAATGTGGGGGTTAATTTGGGGCTAGACTGACCGCCGTTGGCAAGGGGTTTCCAAATTTCACGTTACACCCACCCACCAGACCACATCGTCTTCCTATACCCCTAGGATAATGGAAGATATGGGCCTCTAGTTTTAGATATAATATTATTATTTATTGTAGTCGACAATTCCAATTTCCCGTGTAATATTTTTAAAGGCGAATAGGACATTTAGCGAGAGTAAATTGAGGCAAAAATGAAGCTGAAAAGGAACATGCAAAAGAAGGCAATTCGATAGGTAAACAACACAATGAATAAATTTCGACACGAGGGGACATCTAAAATATGACAAGGTTTTAATACGTGCGGACACAAGCAAATAATTAAGGCACCGGCTATATTACTAGCAGACAGGACTTAAACAGAATGTCTTTCTTTCCTTTTCTTTTCTCTCTTTTCTGTCTTTTCTCTTGAACCTTGAGAAGGTAGCAAAGTCCATTTAGATGTTTAGAGTTCATGAAATGAATCTTTTCATTCTATTTCTATTCTTTTCTTCATGCATATAATTCTTTATGCTCCTTTCTTTAAATTGAGAGGGAGAGCATACAATTGCAATACTTAGGAAGGGTGGAGGGAGAAAACAGTTTCAAGGTTTACTTAGCTTCTTCGACGGGCTTCTTCTGAGATTTCTTTTCTTTCACGGGCTAGCGGGATTCTGTGGAGCTTGGCTTGAAGGCACCGGTTATCTCCTTGTCCAAAATTCTTTCCGCTTTTCCCTGGAGTTTCGGCGACAGTTTCAATATATCTGGTCAAGCCAACTGCTGTCCTGAAACTCCGCTCTGCTTCTTCGCTCGGAGTTGTGGCATCAGATCACCCGTCCTCTCACGGCGACCTCTGTCCTAAAACTGAATTTTTTCTTTTTCTATTTCCTCTGACGAAAAGGGTGCTACTTCCGGCTTTAGGTTTCTGGCCAATCATTTGGTCTCTTTCTTCTTCCTCACCCTGTCAAGCGATTCATTCGGACTACTATACGGACCTATATGTCCCCTTCTCTATCCACCCGGGTGAGGTTACGAAGTACAGATAGCTTGACCTACATTCTAATTTCCTCTTTTAACGGTCAACCTTTGGGGCCTGTCAATTCAAACACGGAGGGGTAGAGGTTTTTATATTATCTTGATCTTTAGCGATGTGCGAACTGTAACCAACCGAAATGGTTAAGACCGGATGGTTTTATTATCCTCTTCGTAGTGCCTCCAAGCCGTCTGCTTCGACTACTTCATAAGAACTAGTTAGAGATGCTTCGATACTAAAGTTGGAGACCTCTAATGTTCCTTAAAAGGACCTTTTCGCAAATCTATGTGGATGGAAGACGGGTGTGAGTACAAGATGTAAGATCAGGTTTTTGAGCTTCGCTTACGAGTCCGAATCCGAAAAGAATTGTTACACCGAGCGAGCCGATATTTGTCTCTGCCTCCCACAAGACAGAACTTGACACAAGGTCAATTACTCGAAGGTCGATAATAGTCGGGATTAGGGGAGAGGAAGGTCAGGCACGAGCTGAGGCTCGAGCCCTGCTTGATTATGTTGGTCATCGGCCCACTTAGTACAATGTAGGCCTGATGAACCTAGCTGGACATGGACTCAAATCTAGGTCCAGATATGGGTGCTTGATTATAGGTTAAACTGGACGGAAAGTTCCAGTGCTATACAAGGGTGACAAAAGTGTTAATGATGCAGTTCGCCCACCCGAAGGTGACCCAAACAAAGCCGGGGGCTTTTCGGCTTCGTGTCTGCCTTTGTTGGACAATGCCCGCTAGCATCAAAGCCAACAGCAAATTAATGTCGTCGGCCTTGACGCCAGGGCGCGCCGCTGACTGTTGAAAAACCTTGTCTATACATAGAGCAAAAGTGATAACACGCTACCGGGCAGCATGAATCGAAGGTTTATCCATATAAACATCAGTCGTAATAAAAACCTTCATCAGCCTGGAATAGGCTTCTGAAGATTATTTGATAACGATAACTTTCGCAAGATTGGTACTGTTAGTGTTGTGAACAGATTGATTGTTTCTTTTTCGCTGTTATTGCTAGTAAGGGTTACAAATGATTTCATCATTCCCGGTCGTAATCGAACGTAGCGTTTTTTAGCGATTAGAGTGATCAAGTTTGTTTATATTTGAACAGTGCGCGACACCAACATAATCTCGGTTTGTAACAATATGCATATTAACTCCCTACACTAAATGTAAAAAGTATAATGGGACAAACAGTACTTCATTTTATACATAACTTTTTACTTTGGATTGTCCATCTAAAGTCATACTGTGACAGTGTAACGGTAGCACCGTGAGGCAAAAAATGAGGTAAAGGGCTCAACTGGTAAAGAAGTTCTTTATTCGCAATAGGTCTTCGTTCCTTCTTAAACCCTTCTTTGATCGTGAAACTCTGTTCGCCTCAAAGAATGCCCCCTTCGCAAAGTTCAAAGTCGCAGCTCTGTCAGTCAACACGTGTGCCCTGCTCAGAGTAATGGTAAAAAAGGGCCAACCCTTCTAACGGTGTCACGTGTGTGACTGGTCGGTATAAAATGGTAATGTGTATCCAACTATCAAGTGCACGTACCAAACAAGGAGGATAGTTCCCTCATTTACAGACAGTATGTAGGATGATTCGCTGGTGCTAAAGATTTATTTGTGGAATGGTACGCCTTTTTTTAGAAAATAAGAATGTGTAGCGGAACAAATTTCAAATTATTGTCTGGCGCAGGAATATTTTGACTGTTTTGGTCTCGAACTCATATTTTCGACCAATGAGATATTTCATGTCATTCTGCCAAGGTCATTTCCCCGGGCAACTATAAAAAGGCGAGGTAACATTCTTTCACTCTGTAGCAGAAAGAACTCCGTATTTTTGTTTGGTGCGTAAATTAATTTGACCGCTATTGTCGTCGCATATTTTCACCCAATGAGGATGACTTATCCTATTCATCCCGGACCATTTTTCCGGGCAGCACCAAAATGGTGAAAGCCCGACAAACTTTCTCTTCCTCAGGACCTTTCGAACAGGACGGACGTACTTACTGTCCGCTCCCTTCATAGCAGCAGAATCACAACACCATGAGGAAAGCCATCTAATTTATGGACCTCTTGAGTCTACTCTCTTAGACCAAGGGTTCCCTGTTGAACATGAATTAGACGCATTTATTCCGCCACTTACAGGAACACTTTTATGTCGCCTCTAACTTTTGCTATGTCTACAACGACGCTTAATTCGCTCAGACATCCAGCTACCTCATTCCTGGGCAACATTTTCAGGTGACTTTCATGCTTCTCTCCTACAACAACAAGGACCACACATTCATGGGTGACTACATGATTCCCGTCCTTAACCAGCAAACACGACTTTTGCAACACCTATTGTGACCATATCCCGCTCAGACATTCAGCATTGCCTTTACTGTCGCGTCGCACATTCCGTTCAGGCATTTAGCTGCTATAATTCCTTCTCAACTCAATAACTATTTCCTTCCTTCCTTCCTTCCTACGAGACTTGCAGCATAAAGGTCCCCTTTATTCTGGCTGTCATTAAACCTTCATAAAAACTTTTCTATATCTTGGTTTAACTCATTTATTTTCTTTCGAACCTAGCGAGGAACTAACGTAACAACGTAACAACTCTTCCTCGCTAAAAATGGTAATATCTTCATCGCTAAAACTCTCTTCCACGCAGGCCTTTCGAGCAGGACAGACCTGTCCATCTTTCTCTCTTTTCGCTTCCTCCTTACTAGCAGCAAGGACAGACCAGCCATCACGAGAGAGAACAATCCCTCTCTCTCTCTCTCTCTCTGGCCGATTCCAACAGCAGACAGCGGGACTTTTCTTCTTGAGAGAGCACATTCAACATTTATTCCTCTGCTTCCTTTAGGAGACCATTCCTTATCAGTTATTTCTCCCTCCTAAATAAAATGGACCACGAAGCTTCTGGCTGAGTACTGAATTCCTGCTCGGCTATTTACAACAGTCCTTCTATTATTACACACAGCACAAAGGAAAACTTTGTCTTAAGCTTCCATTAAAGTTTTCCCTTTGAAAACTATCAATATTTTCGTCAACGCCTTCATTATTTTTTTTTCTTTTAATATAAAAAGAGGCAACAGAACTTTACAACCTCAACAATTATTTTTGTATAAATAGTAATAGTATCTGCCCTCATGTTATAAGTTAAAAAGTAGACAAAATAACTGAAACTTACAATTAACTGGATGGTGAATGCAACTATTACATTTTCATTCATTCATTTATTTATTTTAGGCACATTATAGCATAGATTTTCTCCTATAGACCCATTCACATGGACGTGTCAGTGTTAGCCGACCAACAAGAACTAACCTACAACAGATGTGTGTTGACACAGGATGTAATTTGGAAGACCTGTCCCGAGCGATCGATGATGGGGACAAATAGAGAGAGACAGATAGACAGACAGAGACAGAGATGGGGGAAATCTGTGTTAGCAACGCGAACAGGAAATGATGATGATGATACAAGTACCAAATATTATTTCAAATGGAACTCAGTCATAATGATAGATCAATGAATTAATTCATTGAAAAAAAAGAGGGAAAAATGGGAAGCTATTATTATAATATAATAAATTCATTGAAGATTTTTTAAAACTTTTTATTTTTTTATGAAGATTTCTGTAAATCTGGAAACTTAACTCTAATTAAATTTTGAAGATTTTTTCCCTGGTATTTATTTCCCCTTAGACTTACCACTCTTTGATGATGATAACAACATTTCTGCTTTAGCATGATGACGGTCCGAGGTGAAGTATGGTGTGTGACAGAGCTCATCACCTCACCTTTTCGTCTTCTTCAAAACTATTAAAACTGTTATTATCTTCTTTTCGTCCACCAATTCAACTAATATACTCAGGATAAAGCCCCTTCAGTTTTAGTATTTCTTGAAAACCAGGCCAGCATTTAAAAAAACAAAAAAACAAAGCTCGACCTTTTTGACTTGTTTATTTGTTTTCTTTTTGTGATCCACAGCTTGAAGAGACTTTTTCTCTTCGGAGAACCCGGACTGTTTTGTTTTGTTTATCCTTTTTTCAGCTTCAAAATGCTGAGACTATTATTACCTCAAACTGCCGTAAGTAATGACTTATTTACGCTGTGACACATGTCACGTTTTATTTTCTTTTTTTTTCTCTTGTTTAAAAGTCACTTAAACATGATTAAAAAAGATTCGTTAGGGTTGTCTCTAAAGAAAAAACACGCTTAAACAAGTACTTGTTCTTCAAATCTTTAGATAAAACCATTATTTAAAGAAAAATCAGTAATAACATAAGACTAAAAATGACCTGTTTAATGGGTTATTTTATTTTATTTTTAACTATGTAAGTTAATTTACATGAACGTGTTATATGAGGGTTGTTTTTACGTCGACTTTTTCAAATGGCATAAATAAAGATACGAATACTAATATATTTCGTTTTTAACAGCAATAAACAATATTTAGATCTTGTTGTTTTAAACCTGTTTATTTATTCATTTATATATTTAATAAGTTGTAATGGATTTGTGACAAAATTGAAAAAAAAATTCCGCTTGTGTTAAAACTTTAAAAACTGAACCAAAGAAATTAAAAACAAGAATCTCCTTTCCGTGTTTTTCATCAAACAACCTTCATTCAAAAAAATATTTCTTAAAGGGAAGATAAAAAAAAAAAAGTAAATAAAACGAACGATGCAACAATTTGTAATAGTTTTATTTCTAAGAAAATATGATTTTATTTTTAAGAAATCTTCAAGTAAACAAAATTGCATAGGTTGTTTTAGATCCAAAAGTTATTTTAACCGGCTTTTGGATTTTTAAAATCAAAATAGCTTGACTTTTAAAATAAACAATGTTAGTTTTAAAAACATTTTTTAGTTGCCTCATTTAACTAAATTTCATTTAATAATCATGAATTTCAACGGACTTGGAATTCATTTAACTTGACCTTTTATTTATCTATTTATTTTTTTAAATAAAAATAAAAGTGGGTTTGTGGTATAAACCGATACATTATAAGTTTAAATAAATGTTTAATTTGGCAGCTTAAACAAATTCGGAAACTGAAAAATTTATTAATTATCTAAAGACATTTTAGATTTAAAAAGGAAATTCTTTCACAGTATGTGTGTGTGTGTGTGTGTGTGTGTATATATATATATATATATATAATCTCTTAAGTTAAAGGAAATTAATTGTTGATATACATGATTCATTTATGAATTTTATATTTTATTGAAAACTATTTGAGAATTGAATATTATTGTAAATGGTGTTTAAATAAATTCAAAAGAATACTTCTATTTTTTGAGGTTTTTTTTTTTTTTTTAAAGACAATTTTTCGTGTGTCTTTGGTGATACACGGCATGTTGACCTTCACTTCAGATTTCGGATTTTTCAACATCAAACAATAACATAAGTAGCACCTTTTAACAATCACCTGTAATTTCTTAAAAGTACTAAAAATGTTTCTTTTATTTCATATATTTAAAAAAAATCTGGTCTTCTTGTCTATCGTAATTAGGCATTTTTCAGTTATTGCGAATATTCAATTTTCCTTATTCGGTCTACAATTATTAAAAAAAAATCTCATAACTTAAAAGACCCCCCCCCCAATAACCCCTAATTTAATACTTCATTTTCTTTTCACTTAACATTTAATAGGGTTGTATATACTTTTTTTTTTCTTTTTTACTTTAATGAATCTCTTGAAAGAAAAAAGATTTCATAAACTCGTTGCTCATAAGATTGTTAAAAACGAGACATATCTGAGATTAATGTTATTTTTATTTTTCAATCTAAAAATATTGTCGTGAAAACTCAAAAACATTCATGTAAATTAATTTATATAGTTAAAATGAATTTGCCGATAAATAGGCGATTTTTGGTGTTATGTCTATTTTTTTTTAATTATAAATTTATCTATGAATATGAAAAAAGTACTCGTATTTAAAAAGTATTAAATAAAAATAAAATCAGTGTTTGATATATCTTTATATTTTTTAATTGTTGTTTTTATTTGCTTTGGTAATAAAATTAATTGTTTATCAAATATTGCAAGAATATTAATTGCATTTTTTTTTTAACTTTTTCTATAAAACTATGAATATATTTTTACACACAATAACTTGAAGTATTTATGATCATTTTTCTTTAATTTCAGTAAAAGTAAATCCTAAAGTTTTTTTTAAGTATATAAACAATAATTCGTTTTTCAGAATGGGGATTTGCTTGATTGACCTAAAATTTGATTTTAGCTGAAAAATGAAATATCATCATTATTTCACTCTGTAGCTAATACTACTGACTTAGTGCCATAGCTAAGCTTATTATATATATATATATATATATATATATATATATATATATATATATATATATATATATAAAATAAGAGCTTAGCTGTGGTACAAGCAAGTAGAGTGTGTGTGTGTGTGTGTATGTATATATATTCAGTATTTGAATGTTACGTAATATATGATCGATTTGGGAATTCAAAAAAAATTAAATTTCGATTTTAAATGACTCATAAATTACTTTTATTCTATTTTAATAAAGCATTTTAAAGTGTTTTTTTTTTTAAATTTATTTTTTAATCGAATAGCAGTTACTGATTCTTGGTAGATAAAAAAATGATTTTTATCGGATATTTCTCGAAGCATTTTTCGAATGACCTGAAGGTTGTATTTTTTTTTTTTTTCAAATACATGTTTATTGTTTTATAAGTTTCGAAGATTTTATCAACACGTGTCGTCTGGTTAAAATGCGTTGAAGAATCTTAAAAGGGGCCACTACTCACGAAATCCCTAAACTTCATTGGATTTATATCCTTTATTTTCATTGTATAAAATTGTGACGGTTAGGTTATTTGGTTTAATGGTATATCAACTCTTGATGGTTATTTAATGCTAAATCCACTTTATAAATATGTGATTTTTAAGTGAATAGTTTGTAGGTAATGATTTTTTAAACGAACTAAAACTCATTTGTTTGCATACAGTTACATAATTTCAAGTATTGCTATTTATTATTTTCACACAATTAAATGGTTTCAAGTATTGCAATTTAATACATCAATCTCTGCAGGGGTTTAAGATATCCCTGCCCAACGAGTGTCCTGGATATGACACTAAACCATTTGATGGTGAGGCTCCAGTCCTGAACCTTTAGGGAATGTGGAATACCTCTTCATTAACATACAAGTCAAAGTGAGCCTGGAGTGGTAGTACCTGTTAGGGTTCCATCTATGGGTTAAATAGAACTGTTTATTAATCATCATCATGTCGTGCCGCTAGCATGGATATCCCTGACCCTCTCTCGCCACTTCTTCCTATCGTTCATCGCCTCTGGCAGGTCTTCAGGGCTACATCCCGTATCCTCACATAGCTACTGAATGTATGTTCGAGCTGGTCGTCCTGCTTTTGCCCGGCCATATGTGGGGGTCCATAGGAGTACATCACTTATGAGCTCGTCCTTGCTTCTCCAGCAGTGTCCTGCATGTCTGGTTCGTCTAACTTGGATAGTTTTCGTGACGGGAGGCAGGTGGCCGTATAGTTGGTGCCTTGTTGGGTGTTGCTGCCAGGACTTGTTCAATATTGCTTGCAGCATTCTTGTGTAAATTAAAAAAAAAATGTTTATTAATATTAGATTGAATTATTAGTGTTTGATAGCAATACTTGAAGCCATTTAACTGTGTGTAAATAAATGAGTTTTGGCTCATTTAAAAGTTGTTATCCACAAACTGTTCACTTGAAAATCATATCTGCAAAGAGTATTTGACTTTGAATAACCATCAAATGTGACAATACACTGCTGGCCGACCCCACTATCTCAACCTCCTAAACCACTCATGGCCATCAGATCATCTAGTGGTTTCTCTCATCTCCAGCCAGGGGTATTTCATATTTCTTTATGGACACACAAAACACAACATACACAACTGGGTGGAAGAAAAGAGAACAATCACGGACTCGGTTTAGCTCCAAGCACAATAAAGGATCTTTGTGACACTTTTGTGCAGCTCTCCATCCATCTGCAGGCTATTGCGAGCATGAATTTGAACAAAATTTCTGCAGTCACCAGTAATGCTGACTCATTTTCTCATGTTGGCCAACCCAGTCTCTGGGTCCACACATCCTAGCAGTCGGCTTCCTCCGACTTCTTTTGCCTGCTCTCTCCTGTCGACTTCTGTTGACTCTGGGACCTTCCTTCCCTCATCTTCTTCCGGTCTCATGGGAAATCTCGCACGCAAGCCCTTTGTGTGGATTTCACGCCAAAATAGACAAAGAAATCTTCTGACTGGCACTGACCTACATAACAAATACCCACATCGTGTCACACAAAAGTTGATATGCCATTAAAACATATAAGCTAATCTAACTTGGATTGGTAGTATCTGTTAGTCCCATCTATGGGTCAAATAGAACAGTTCAATCATTTACTAAGGATTATTATTGTTAGTTATTTGAAACCATACAGATATGTGTAAATTATTTATATTACATAAAAATACTTGATGAATAGAATTATTAATGTTAACTTGACACCATTTAAAAGTGTGCTAACAAATAATATTAAATAGAAATACTTATGTTAGATAGGAATACTTGGAACCATTTTACTGTGTGCAACCAAACAACTCTCATTGAAATAAAGTTACCAACAAACTATTTGCTTACTCATATAAACTAAAATATCCAGTCAGTGTCCAAGGACAGTAGGTGTGGATTATTCTTTACATAGAATATATGAGGGTAATAATATAAATCTATGAGAGTGCTCAATGTATGGCTATTGTTAGTTCCCTATTTTTTCTCCTGCCAAGTAGAAGGAACTACTACAAGAACGCAAAATTAGAAGGGATTGACCAGTAGATTAGTTCCACTCCTGTTTCTTAATCGTTCTAGCATATAACATGTTAACCCCCTCTACTCAAGCCTATGAATGAAATAATTTGTAATTTGATTTCCACCTTATTTTTATTTTTATTTTTTCATTGTTTATTTTTTATTTTCTAATTTTTATTTTTTAATTTTTTAATTCCTTTATTTTATCTTCTGAATATGAACTGTAACTCCACATTCGCTACTCTGCGACGAGAGAGAAGCATGTAAAGAGTCATCTGACGAGACGGAGAGTATAGCAATAATATTCTCCGCCGAAATAAATTTATTATGACGACTTAACCGAGTTTGAGTTTCCATTAAATTGTACTATATATATATATATATATATATATATATATATATATATATATATATATATATAATGTCATTGAACAATATAGACATGTTTTGTCTATGTCCTTTCCAGTTGCCTAATTGATTTTAGTGTCCAGCGGGAATTGTTACCCTAGTACTTTCTGCCCAATCCTGGGTCATCATTAGGGGTGTGTATATTGCAAAAGTGATGTGACCTTTGCATGTACATTACTACTTTGTAAGTGTTTATCAATTTGGCAACTGGAAAGGACATATACAAAAATATGTAGACAAAAGATGTCTATATTGTTCAATGAAATATGCATGAATGAAGAAATGTTGCCCAAATACACACACACACACACACACACATATATATATATATATATGAGAGAGAGAGTACAGGATTTAGCATTAAATAACCCACAAGGGTTGATATGCCATGAACCACCAACCAACATCAAATGTAATTTTTTTATTATTAAAGGTTTTCAGACTATTGTCTTCATCTTTATTGCTATTATTAAAGCTTCATTTCAGAAATTCAGACAACCAGTCAAATGTAAATACGAATATAAAATGAATATGATTTCCTAACCTCTAAGCAGAGAGTAACCCTAGAAAGGTTGACATGTCATTAAAACCAATCAGTTGATAAATCAACAATATTAGATTACATTAAAATTGTTATAAGACCTTGAACTGAGAAATTTTAAACAGTGTGTATGTGTGTGTGTGTATATATATATATATATATATATATATATATATATATATAATTTTGTAACAGATTAAGCATACTTTTTTATGGTGTTTTTGTACATTTCATGGTTAAAAAAGAAAGGAGAAATATCTGTATGATTTCTATCACAAATAAATTATACATCATTTTATTCCCAACCAAAAAAAAAAAACACCATGGTAGTTTTTGTCTGATCTTTTATATATAGTACTTTTTTTTTTCATTGCTCATTTTTTTTTTTGTCTTTATCTGACTTGTTATCAAACCAATTTCTAGCTATACAAGGTCCACTAATGCCAGTTTTTGACCTCCTCTTTTGTGGATTATCATTTCTAGAGGTTGAGCTTTTATTTCATTAGATATCTTGGCTTTGGAAGGACTTGGAGGTACGTTTTTCAATACAGTTTCAGGATTGAAATTTCTGTCTTTTTCTGCAATATTGTTTTTATTGTTAAATACCTTCTTGTTTTGTGTGGGCCTTGTTTTGTCTAGGCGTTGGCATATTATAACTAAAAAAGCCACTAAAAATTGATAAAAAAATCTCTCATCAGAATAATTTCCTTTCATTTCATTTCAGTATATGCTAATTGGTAGATTTTAATGGCATGCTAACCTATCTAGGGTTATTTTATGTATAGATGTTACAGAATCATGTTCATTGTATATTCATATTTACATTTTTTTGTTTCTTTTGTACTTGGTTATGTCATCAAGTATTCCTATCTCATCATGTGCCGCCAGCATGGATATCCCAGACCCTCTCTCGCCACTTTTCCCTATCATTCATCACCTCTAGCAGGTCTTCTGGGCTACATCCCGTATCCTCACACAGCTGCTGTATGTATGTTCTTTGCCCGTCATCCTGCTTTAGCTCGGACATATGTGGAGGTCCATGGGAGTACATCACTTATGAGCTCGTCCCTGCTCTTCCAGCAGTGTCCTGTGTGCCTAGTTCATCTAACTTGGATAGTTTTCGTGATTGGCGGCAGGGGGCCGTAGAGTTGGTGCCTTGTGGGGTTTTGCCACCAGGACTTGTTTAATATTGCTCGCAACATTCTTGTGTAGTTGCCATTTAGCTTCTTCTCCAAATTTATTAGCCCTGTTGGCTTGGGCTGTAAAATACACCAGCCACGTCTCTAACGAGTGTCCTTGATATAAACTATTTGATGGTGAGGTTCCAGTTATGCTGGAGTTTTGGGGAATGTGGAGTACTCTTTCATTGCTATTGCTCTCCTGGTCCAGAATGGTGGCACCCGATAAGGTCCTATCTATGGGTCAAATAGAATTGTTTACATTTAAACTGAGTGCAAACAAATGACTTATGCTAAATTGAATTGTTTGAAATAGAACTATTTGATCATTTAACTGTGTGTAACCAAATGACTGATGTTTTATTGAATTGTTAGTGATATATAGCAATACTTCGAACCATCTGATTTATGCTAAATTGAATTGTTAGAAATAGAACTGGTTGATCATTTAACTGTGTGTATCTACAAAATGTTTACAAATCATATATTTGATATATATGTAAAAACAGGATTTGGCATTAGATAACCAGCAATGGTTGATATGCCATAAAACCAAACCAAACCTAATAATTTATATGTCATTATATATGCTGGACCATTGGCCTAGTGGGTAGAGTGTTCGCCGATGGCGTGGAAGACCAGGGTTCAATCTTAGGTTGAGTCATACCAAAGACTCAAAAAATGTTACTTGATGCCTCCTTGCATTATAAGGTATGCATCAAGGGTAAAGTGAAGCAATCTAAGGAAAGGAGTTGCACCCTCTCCTACACTTCGGTATAATTGCTAATGAAAAAGGAGCCTTCGGGTCACCCTCAACTACGGTTGGCAACTTTACTTTTATGGTTTTAAGTAATTAATACGTATGATCCTTGATAAACAATTATAGCTTCTTCATAAAAATAATTTGCTCATAATCAAATGACATCAAGTACTCTTATCCAATATAAATAATTTTCAAACCGATCTATTTGACCCAGGTACTATTAGATTGGATCAGAGTGGATCTTAGAGTAATGGTAATGAAGAGGTGACTCCATACTTCTTAGAGTGCCAGAACTGGAGCCTCACCATCCAATACAGTTTAGTGTCATATCCAGGACACTTAGTATATGCTTTTTTAAAATTTCATAGGGTCCTATCTATGAGTCAAATAGAACTAAACTGTTTTAACATTTGTGTGTAAAGAAAAGCGATAATTATATTAAACTGAATTGTTTGAAATAGAACTGCTTATATGTATAAAAATGGATTTGGCATTAAATGACCTACAATGGTTGATGTCATAAAACCAAACCAAACCTACAAACAAACATCTTCAAGGTAAGACTACTTTGATGTCTTACGTTCCAACATGAAATTCCTTATATCAGCCAAAGGCAAGACCTTTTTCTGATTCTGTCTCAAGGGTGACTTTCTGGTTTTGAACATCAATGCATTTTTATTTACTGTTTTTTTTGTTGTTTTTTTTCACTGTGAATGATTTTCTCATTATAAAACTTACCGTTTATACTCGAGTATCATCCAGTCATACAACCCGTTCAAATCTGTTCTCCAGAAGATGATTTCATCATATATTCTGTGTATCATGTGAGTCTCTCATTTTTGGGAGGCTAAGTAAGGCTCATATGTTTGTGAAAATATATTTTCTCTTCCACTTGCCTTAAAGAACCTCTTCAAAAACATCAAACCCGAGGAAATCTTAAGCTTTCAAAAAGAAATCTAACAAAATCCCATATCCTAAAACCTGCACAAAAGACAAAACCAATCTAACCCTTCTGGCATTAAATGACCCACAGAGGTTGATATGCCATTAAACAAAAATCAAACTCTTCCACTTGCTTTTCTGTATTTTGGTGAGGGATTTTTTTAATGAAAATAACACACTATGGCAATATAAACACAACTGACGAGATACTGTGAGATGGGAGGTAAGTAGCCGTACAACTGCTGTTAGTAGGGTGCTGCTGCCAGGATTTGTTCAAAATAGAATGTAGCATCCTTGTATAGTTTCCATCTACCTCTTTTTCGAGGTTTTTCATTGAATTTAAGTGGTGCAACCATACAGTAGTACTGACTCTGTTACAGCTTGGAAGAATTCCTGTTTTGTTTCATCAGAGAGATCAGATTTCCATATTGTCATCTCTTGGTAAAAAAATGAACTACTGATTGGCTAAGCTTAGGAAACAAACTTTGATAGCGATCGCTAATTTGTTTAAATTATCCTAATTACAGTATTTTGTTATTAAAATTCTAATGAGAAATTATTTTTTAAAAAAACTTAAAAGTTGCCTTAGAATTGTCAGCTTGATGAATAAAATATCATCAAGGCATGTTAGTAGCATGGATTCTCTAAATTCTCTCTTCCCTTGTCAGCTGGGGCTGTAGAATATGCTAACTGCACCTCAGCAGAGAAGTAAGATTCCCTGCCCTATGAAGAATGTTTCTGTGTATGGCACTAAACTGCGTCTGATGGTAAGGCTTCAGTTCTGGATCTTTGGGGAATGTGAAGTGCTCCTTCATTGTTATTACTCCCAGGTCCACTCTGACCTGGAGTGGGAGTAGCTGTTAGGGTCTCATTCATAGGTCAAATAAAACTGTTGAATCATTAAATATTATTATTATTGGTTGAAGAAAAAAATCATGCAACTGTGGGTAAATTATTTATATAAGAATTCTTGATGAATAAAATTTTTGATTTCAAAGAGCAATACATGAAACCATTTAACTATGTGCAAGTAAATTAGCTCTAATAGTTCATTTAAAAATAAAGTTATTGTGCTGCTCACATGGATTTCCCTAACTCTCTTTCACTATCCTTCCCTATCATCTATCACTTCCAGTAAGTCTTCCAGGCTACACCCAGTGTCCGTACAGAGCTGTTGTAGATAACTTCTAGTTGGTCGTCCTACACTTGTGTTTCCATATGAAGGGTTCCATAGGAGAACGTTGCTTATGAGTTCATCCTTGCTCCTCATGCAGTGTCCTGCATGTCTCGTTCATCTAATTTGGATGGTCTTTGAGATGGATAGTCGGTGGCCATACAGCTGCTGTTTTGTGGGCTGTTGCTTCCAGGCTTTGTTATGCCATAAACACTAGCCAACAACTTTACTCGCTTTTACCATCCATCTCTATTAGTCATTTGCTTTTGGGAAGTCCTCTAAGCAGCATCCAGTGTCCGCACAGAGCCAATAAATGTAAGTTTTTTATGGTCGACCAACACTGGTGTGTCCATGTATAAGAGTCCATAGGAGAACATCACTTGTGAGTTTGTTCTCACTTCACCCACAGTGTCCAACATTGTGCTTGTCTTACTTGGATAGTTTGTGAGATGGGAGGTAAGTAGCCGTTCAACTGCTGTTAGTAGGGTGCTGCTGCCAGGATTTGTTCAAAATAGAATGTAGCATCCTTGTATAGTTTCCATCTACCTTTTTCTCCAGGTTTTTCATTGAGTCTAAGTGGTGCAACCATACAGTAGTACTGACTTTATTACAGGTTGGAAGAATTCCTATTTTGTTTTATCAGAGAGATCAGATTTTCATATTGTCATTAATCTGTCAATAGCAGTCCATGCCTTACCTATGCGTATCTTGACATTGCTTTCAGTAGATGAGATATTGCTACTGAGGTATATGAACTGGTCTGCTTATTTCTACTATAAAAGGGAAGAGTATTTTCATATTTTACATTCTAATCAATAAAAGTTATAAGGCATATATTGTGTGCCTCGAGTATGTCACAAAACTTCATTTGATGACAAGGCTCCAGTTCCGAACCTCTGTGGAGTATGGGGTCACTCTTTATTGCCATCACTCCTAGGTTCACTCTGACCCAAAGTAGTTAAGGTCTCATCTATGGTACCATCTTGATTAAAACATTTGAACTCTGTTTTATTTGAGTCCTTGTTGAGGCCAATGCATCTTGCTGCTATTCAAAAGAAAATATAATAAAAGCTTATTTCTGATCAACCTATGCCTTTGGAAAAAATTGATATCATGGGCTCGTGCCTCTTGGTTTTTTGTAGGGCTACCTGGCACAAACAGCAGGGCATGTTACTAAGCTGATCACCAAGACCCAGAGGGCCTTTCCCCCAGTCAATACCTTCTTAGGGTTGAGTTTCTTACTTAGCACCCGAGGTTCCTCAAAATGGGGAATGCCAAAAAGGTCAAGCATTTTTTTGTGATGGCCTCATGAGACTTGATTTGTGCATGGCTCCTGCCAATAAGTTCATATTAAATCTTACTTGGTGGGAAGTTGGATAAACATCTCACCTCTATGATGAAGTTTGTGAGAAAAATTTGTATCTTATGTATGGTAAATTGTCACTATTTTAAATTACCAAGTTTACATGTGCTTGGTTTGCTTCAGATTCTGTTTTCTGCATTGCAGACTAGAATCAGTTGAAGATGGTCTTTGAAAAAAGCAGCATCATGATGCAATTCACTCCTCCAGAAATTTGGAAATGGCATGCTGTACTGTTGGCATTCACATTGTAAGATCCTATGTGAAGTTTTCAGTGTTTGGATGTCAATCTGAGGACAGTGCAGAGAATTCGAAAAGAGTCGGGTTAAAATTTAGATTTCTGAAAGTTATGTGATATACAGGTATATATGTGGAAAAAGGTGAATGGACGAAAGATATATAAGATGTAGTTGATGATATATTTTCATTAATCATGATAGGAAAATTTTTATGCAAGTACAGAGTCATCATCAGGGCTATATATATATATATATATATATATATATATATATATATATATTATAACAGTGTTGGTTGTCACTAAATCATTTTGTGGGTTTGTAGCGAACCAAGTGTAATATAATATGAGGTCATTCCATGTCAATTCACCAGGGCATTACACCCACTGACACTGAATTACTTGAAATTTGGCACAAATATTCCCCTTCATGATTTAGGAAAAGTACCAAATTATTTTGTGCTAGACCTTACCATTCTGATTATGGGGGTGTAAAATTTTCAAATTTTGCTTCTAAATTAAGGCTAAGAAACGTCACAGAATTTTGGCATTTTTTTTAAATTAAAAAGAAATACTTCCACATATTCAATATTTCTGAAATTTGGTAGGAAGAACAAATAAGGACTGCAGAATCCAAATATTTAATTATTTTAACCCTATACCTGATAGAAAATACAATTTTGCTCACCGAAAAACATGCCCCCCCAATCCATCAATTGTCTACCTATGTAGCTTCCAGACAGTCTGTAGAAAATGTGTCCTCTTCAATTTTCATAATATTTTTTCTCCTACTATCTATTATGACTGCTTAAGTTCCCTAA
>CAUZXS010006076.1:2500-27500 GCA_963585895.1 Sepioteuthis lessoniana
CTTTGCGGCTTTTTCACAGCACTTTTAACCGGTGGTTTGTCACTGGTCCGTCTTTTCGGTTTATTTATTTTCCTTTTTTGGTCTTACTGGAACGGTAAAATCCACTTGGTATGAAGTTTGTTTGTTTTTTAAATTCTTATTCATTAACTCTTGGTCTGGTCTTTGGGTCTGGATAGGTTGCTCCGTTGGTACGTCGAAGTTTTAGAGAATGTTTTTTCGTCTCGTTTTTTTATCCACTGATATCCACTAAAATTTTGACCAAACAGTGTAAACAGAAACTTGAATCAGGCCTAGAAATGAGACTTAAAATTCTCTTGGACTTTGAGATACACAAGAATTGCTTAAACTTGGCTAAATGACCTAGTATCAATTTGCAAGAGGAAAAACTTTGCCTTTCTAACGGACCATTGTGTGAAAATTATTAAATGCAAAAAAGATAAACAAATACCCCAATATTGCCAGAGAGCGGACAAAGCCGTAGAATATGAAGGTGACAATGATACTAACTGTAGCAAGTGCCCATGGAACGATTCTAAAGAACCTAGAAAAGAGAGTGGGAGAACTCGTAATCAGAAGAAGAAATGACACCATCAAGACCACAGCACAGGTAAAATCTATAACAGAGTACTGGAGACCTGAGGAGACGTCAATTTCGGTTCCTTAATCTTAATAGCATATAAACCTTCTTGGGTTATTCAGTTCCAAAGCTATCCTCATTGAAGAACAGTAGCGGTACTATTTAATCCATAGCTAGTTGTGTGATAAGCGGGTTCATATTTTTCTTAGGGTATTGGTCCGAAAGTGATCGCAAGACTTCGAATGAAATTCGAACTCGATTACTACGATGTCGCAGTCCTGCACATTAGCCTCTACACCAAGAGACATGTGGTCACTCAGCAAAAAAACAAAAATTGGTGTTGAAAATCTCGCAGCAGCTTAAAATTGATATTAAATAGATAAATGAATAAATAATAATTAGAGAAGATGAAAAGATAGACGAATACTTTAACCTTGTTGGGGAACTATAAAGAAGCTGTGGAACATGAGGGTGACGGTGATACCAAGGTTTGGATGAAAGACTGGAGTAATTGGAAATCACAAGAAGAATCGAGACCATCCAGATGACAGCACCGTTGAAATCAGCTAGAATACTGAGGAGAGTCCTGGAAACCTTAGGAGACTTGCTGGCACTCAAAGACCAGCTGTTAACGCTACTGTTAAAAACTAGCGAAAAGTAAAATAATAATAAAAAAATAATGACATTATCATTCTTTTCTTCTTCTTCTTCTTCTTCTTCTTCTTATTATTATTATTATTATTATTATTATTATTTCCTTCACGCTGACAGGATGATCAAGGTTAATAAACCCGACATAATTATGAAGTACAATAAAGAAAAATTGTGCATGCTATTCGTGTTAGACGATCTGAAAGAATTAACTAGTCCGCTTGGGCTGCAGAATACACCGACTGCTTTTATGCAGAGGGGTAAGACCCCACCCCCGGATATGACACTAAACAATCTGTTGGTGAGGTTTCAGTAATTCTAGAGCTTTGGGGAATGCGGAGTACCCCTTCATTGCCATAGCTCCTCGGTCCACTATGGTCCAGAGTGGTTGCACATAATAGGGTCCTATCTATGGGTCAAATAGAACTAAACTGTGTACTTATGCTAAACTGAATTCCTTGAAATAGAACTGTTTTGACATTTAACTATTTGTAAACATAAACTATAAGTAAGTTAATGACATTTAGTCGAGGGCTACCAGAAGGTTCCCTTTTCAATAGCGACTACACCCAGGTGTAGGGGAGGGCGCTACTTCTCCTGTAATGCTGCACTTTACCCTTGATACGTACCTTATATTGCTGAGTGTTAAGCAAGGAAACATCAAGTACCATTTTTAAAGTCTTTGGTATGACGCGACCTGGGATTGAACCCATGTCTCCAAGACCATTGGCGAACACTCTACCCGCTAGACCAACGAGCCGGTACATCAACTATACTTATACTAAACTGAATTGTCTGAAATTTAATTCGGCGTTAAATGACCCGAAAAGGGCTAATACACCGTAAAACCAACCAACCTACCTATCAACCAACCAATATGTAGTAAAGTAGAGTTGGCTACCGAAGAAGAATCCATGTCTCCTGGACCATTGGCGAACACTCTAACCACTAGGCTAATGAAATCTATCTAAAGACAATGATCATGGGACTGATGTCAACAGAATGCAGAGATAAAGATTCAGATAATGCCTCTAATCATCAGATCCCTATGAAGAATGTAAACAGAATTGTTTACAAACTGTATGCATATCAACATTGAAGATCAACATTCTCGGAACATTTCCTACATCAAGCAGAATGCATTCAGTAAGTTAATACATAGTTGCAATAAATAAGTTCCCCGATCGAAATCAGAATTTCACTCCTAGTTTGAATTAACAAGAGGAAAGTAACTCGTCCACCAGTGGATTAGATCGTTCTGAAAGACTGCAGATGAAAAATAGAAGAAAGTGAAAAACTGAAAAAAACACCGGGCCAGAAAAAAAAATACTGTGGAAAGTAAAGGTGAATGTGCCCTTCGAACAGTCCCAAAGAAAATGAAAACAGACGATGAACAGGAAATCGAAGGAGGAATCAAGAACCTGCGAACGACAACACTTCTAAAATCAGTAATATTTTGAAAAATACTTAAGATATGAGGAAACTTGCTGTCATTGAGACTTAATTGAAAACGATCACTTACTGCTAATGTGAAAAACCTATAGGAGTTTATAAATAGGAATATAATAAAAATGACAATAATAATAATAATAATTTCTGGTGGACAAGGTGATCCACTGGGAATTGTGCGAGAAATTGAAATTTAACCATACGAACAAATGGTATACACACAACCCAACATCAGCCCTGGAGAATGACACACACAAACTCCTCTGGGATTTTGACATCCAAACGGATCACTTAATATCGACCAGACGACCAGACCTTATAATAATCAACGAAAAAAAGAGAACTTGCAAAATTGTGGACTTTGCTGTCCCGGCTGATCACATAATAAAATTAAAAGAAAGTGAAAAGGATAAATACCTCAACCTTAGTAGTGAACTGAAAAAAAAAAATCAACCATGGAACATGAAAATGGCGTTTATACCAATTATAATTAGTGTTCTTGGTACAGTAAACAAAGGATTACTAAAGGGACTGGAGGACTTGGAAATAAGGGGACGAGTGAAAGCCATTCTAACAAGTGTATTATTGAGATCGACCAGAATACTTAGAAGAGTCCTGGAGACTTGAGGAGACTTGCTGTCACTCAAACAACAGTGAAAGACCCATCAGCTAACGCTGATGTGAAAAATTCCCCGAGAGTAATAATAACCTTTAACAATACTAAGTGAACGAGAAAGGAAAATAATCACGTATATTTTCGAACTCATGAGAGATGATTTTCTGTTTTTTACTTTATCAAAATAACATCTTTAAAATTTCGGTGAACTTGTCACACTTGTATGATGTTATGGTACAAAGGCGATTTTGATTTGTGGCGCAATGGAAAACGGGTCTGAGTACGGATCAGATGATTCTATTTTCGATTACTGGGAAGCTCTACATCAGATATGGTACCAAGAGGCTTGTTCAGTTCAACATAGCGCAGATCATTGTTCATGTTACCGGGAGTATTCTCATTACACGATTTTCCCTTTCTCATTGTATTGGAATGTTTTGCTGATGTTTAAAATGTATAAAGAATTTCATTTTGCCTAACTGAAATCTACATGTGAGAGTATGTTTTCCTAAATAAAATTCATTTCGAGATAACTATGTCAGTTTGACTTTTCGTTTTGCATCCCCCCCGCGCCCTCTCTCTCTCTCTCTCTCTCTCTCTCTCAATCGATCTATCTATCTATTTCTCTCACCCAGACATACGCACACACATACATACACATACATATTTGCATTTGGATTCACATTGCTTTTTAAAGTTATGAATCAAAAGCATACCAGCAAGTTTCCTCAGATCCCCGAGACTTCTGGTGATTAGGTGTCAAATGAGACTTCAAGCTTCTCCAGCATTCGGTGTTCAGTCAGAGCTTAAATAAGGAAACTTTCTAAATGGTTCTAATTCTTCTTTCGGGTGTCCAGCTCCTCTAATCATTTTAACAATATTGTTGGGACCCCTACGAGTGCTCTACTCATAATGGGTACAACTTAACGTTTTTCTTCCACAATGTTTAGAGAACTTAGACAAACCATTTTTAAGCTATTCACTCAGTTTCAATCCAATAATAATAATAATAATAAGAAGAAGAAGAAGAAGAAGAAGAAGAAGGAGGAGGAGGAGGAGGAGGAGGATAGTGCAAAAAGAGTATAAGACAAGACACGATTAAGTGGGAAAGGTGATCCCCTAGGAACTGAGAAGGAAATTAAAATTTGAAGCTACTGCCATATGGTATTTACACAAACTAAAATCCGTCATTGAGAATGAGATGCTTAAAATTCTCTGGGACTTTGAGATACGAACAGATCACCTAACCCTCACAGGAAGACCAGACCAAGGGATAGTTAACAAAAAAACAAAAACAAACAAAACCTGTCGAATAATGAGCTTTGCCATCCCGGCGGACCACAGAGTGAAAATCAAAGAAAACGAAAACGTGACAAATACTTAGATCTGTCTAGAGAATTAAGGAATAGTTATATAACATGAAGGTGATGAAGTTATCAACAGTCATTGGTGCACTTGGAACGATCCCCAAAAGCTTAGTAAGAGGATTGGAAGAATTGAAAATCGGAGAACGAGCAGAGACCATTCAAACAACAGCACTGTTGAAGTCGGCAAGAATACTGAGAAGAGTCCTGGAGACCTGAGGAGACTTGCCATTCCTTAGACTCCAGTAAAAGACCATCGTTCATGAGAAAAAATCACAAGGAATAATAATAATGATAATAATAATAATAATAATAATAATAATAATAATAATAATGATAAATAACAGACCACAGAAATGAAATAAGGCGAAAAACTTGAAATATACCTGGATCTTGCCCGAGTTCTGATCGGAGACAGAGATACCAATCGTAGTTGGTATTCTTGCAAGAGTCTCCAAGAACCTGGAAAGGAAAACTGGATGAACTAGATTTGAGAAGGAGATTTGAAACCATCCAGACCACAACACTACAAAAATTTATAAACAGTATTATAATAATAATAATAATAATAATAATAATAATAATAATAATGTTGAAATCGGCCAGAATACTGAAGAAAGTCCTGGACACTTGAGGAGACTTGCTGTCTCTCAAACTCCAGTGAGTAACCATCGACTGACACTGGTATGAAAAACTTAAAAAGGAGTTATGATAATTATGCGTATATTTTTGTATGCGTATTCGATTGTCTGCGTAACTATTTGAATATGTAGCGGTTATTGTATTTAATCGCGTTGATGTTTGCCTTATGGTGGAAGTGTATAGGGTCTAAAGTGTGTGTGTGTGTGTTAGAGAAAGAGAATGTCTGAGAGACAGAAAAAGAAAGAGAAAGAGAGAGAGGAAGAGAAAGAGAGAGAAAGAGAGAGAGAGAAAAAGAAAGAAAATGAGAGATAGAGAGAAAGAGAAAATGAGAGAGAGAGAGAGAGAGGGAGAAAGTAAAAGAGAGAGAGAGAGACTGAAAGTCAGAGAGAGAGAAAGGGAAAGTGAGAGAGAAAAAGAGAAAGAGAGAAAGAGAAAGAGAAGGTGGGAGGGATAGAGAGTTAGAGAGAAACAGTGAGAAAGAGAAAGTAAGAGAGAGAGAAAAAGGAAATGAGAGAAAAAGAAAGAGTGAAAGAGAATGATAAAGAGAGAGGGTGAGAGATAGAGACAGAGAAAGGGAAAGAGAAAGTAAGAAAGAGAGAAAGAAAAAGTGAGAGAGAGAGAAACAGAGGGAAAGAGAAAATAAGATAGAGAGAAAGAGGAAATGAGAGAAAAAGAAAGAGTGAGAGAGAATGATAAAGAGAGAGGGTGAGATATAGAGACATAGAAAAGGAAAGAGAAAGTAAGAAAGAGAGAAAGAAAAAGTGAGAGAGAGAGAAACAGAGGGAAAGAGAAAGTAAGATAGAGAGAAAGAGGAAATGAGAGAAAGAGAATGAGTGAGAGAGAAAGATAAAGAGAGAGGGTGAGAGATAGACAGAGAGCGGGAAAGAGAAAGTAAGAGAGAGAGAAAGGAACAGTTAGAGAGAGAGAGAGACGGGGGGAGAAAATAAAGAAAGAAAGAGATGGATTGAGAAACGATTTTAAAAGTTCCTTAGCAGGATTTAATGCCATACAAATCCTTTGATATTTACTTGGTTCAATTGAAAAAAAAGGTGAGAAAAATGAGTCAGTAAATAATGCTACTCAAAAGAAACTATTGCAGCAATACTACTACTACTACTAGAACTAATAATAATAATAATAATAATAATAATAATAATAATAATAATCAACAAAAAAAAAGAGAACTTGCAAAATAGTCGACTTTGCTGTCTCAGCTGACCACAAAATAAAACTGAAAGAATGTAAAAAGAAGTATAAGTACTTCAACCTTGCCAGGGAATTGAAAAAAACTTGTGGAACATGCAGGTGACGATTATACCAATTGTAGTAGGTGCGTTTGGAACGGTAACTAAAGGTTTACTAAAGGGACTGGAAGACTTGGAAGTTGGCGGACGGGTGGAGACCATCCAAACGACAGCATTATTGAGAACGGCCAGAATACTGAGAAGAGTCCTAGAGACTTGAGGAGACTTGATGTTACTCAGACTCCAGTGGAAAACCATCGGCTAACGCTGATGTGAAAAGCTCTATAATAATAATGATAAAAGAGAACTTGCAAAATTGTGGATTTCGCTGTCCCGGCTGATCACAGAGTAAAATTGAAAGAAAGCGAAAAGAAGGATAAGTACGTGGACCTTGTTTGGGAATTGATAAAACTGAGGAACAGGGAAGTGACAGCGATACCAATTGTAATTGGTGCTCTTGGTACAGTCATTAAAAGATTGGTAAAAGGACAAGAGGATTTGGAAATAAGAGGACGAGTAGAAACCATTCTAACAACAGCATTATTGAGATCGGCCAGAATACGGAGAAGAGTCCTGGAGACTTGTCACTTAAACTCCTGTGATAGACCATCAGCTAACGCTGATGGGAAACCCCCTCCAGAAGTAAAATGATAATAGCAGAGAAAATTGAAAGATTAGTGACTGAGAAAGTTGTTTATTTACCCCAGTGGTACGTTTAAAAACGATTTCTGAATGTAATTTTTTAAAGACCTCTTTTGCAGCCTAATGTTTAGCCCACCATTTTTCAAATTTGGTGCTAGCTCGATATACTGATTATATCCAATAATATGAATAATGATAATAAAAAAAACATTTGAAAAAGAAAAATTGGAGGAAAAACAACTGTATGCATACTTTAAGCGACAAATTGGAAAGATTGCATACGAGATGACATGAACCTGGCTTAAAAGGGTTAAATCACAAGAGAGTAACTGAATCCCTTTCAAAAAGCAACAAAAAATAATGCCATAAGGACCAATTATATCAAGGCGAAAGTTTATGAAACGGAGCAGAATAACAAGTGTAGGTTATGTGGCACCATAGATTGGACGATTAATCACAAAATGAGTGAATGCAGCAAATAGGCGCAAAAAAAAAAAAATACAAGACTAACTATCAAATATGACTGTACATGAAAAGTGATCCACTGGGAATTGCGCAAGAGATTAAAATTTTGCCAAGATGACAAAACATATATGTTCAAACGAGAATCCGACCTAGAAAACTGTGGCTTTGAGATACAAACGGATCACTCAGTCCCGGTCAGGCCGAGTACTAATTAACAAGAAAAGAGAGTTTTTCACATCAATTTTAGCTGATGGTCTTTCACTTGAGTCTGAGTGACAGCAAGTCTCCACAAGTCTCCAGGACTCTTCTCAGTATTCTGGTCGTTCTCAATAATGCAGTAGTTTGGATGGTCTCCACTCATCCTCCAACTTCTAAGTCCTCTAGTCCATTTAATAATTCTTTAGTTACTGTACCAAAAGCACCAATCACAATTAGCACAATTGTTATCTTCATGTTCCATTGTTTTTTTTTTTTACCCCTAGCTAGGTCAAAGTACTTATCCTTCTTTTCACATTCTTTCAGTTTGATTCTGTGGTCAGTTGAGACAGCAAAGTTCTCAATCTTGCAAGTTCTCTTTATTTTGTTGATTATTATAAGGTCTGGTCTTCTGGCCGTGATTAGGTGATCTGTTTGTATGTCCAAGTCATTTAGGAGTTTATGTGTGTCATTCTCTAAGGCAGCTGCTGTGTTGTGCATATACCATTTATTTGAATGGTCAAATTTAAATTTCTTGCACATTTCCCAGTGGATCACTTTGCCCACCCAGTCGTGTCTACTCAACAATGCTGTAGTTTTGATGCTTTCCGCTCGTACTCCGATATCCAACGTCTCCAGCCCTCTTACTAAACCTTTGGTGATCGTTCCAAGTACACCAACGAAAATTGGTATCACCGTCACCTTCATGTTCCATTGCTTTTTTAGTTCTCAGGCAAGATCTACAAATTTTTCTATTTTATCATTATTTCACTCTTTTAAGAGATTTTTAATACCACCGTTAGCTAATGGTTTCTCACTGGAGTCTGAATGACAGCAAGTCTCCTCAAGTCTCCTGGACTCTTCTTTGTATCCTGGCCCATCTAAATATTGCTGTTGCTCAGATAGTCTTTACTCACGTCCACGAACGTATCTTTTTTTCGCTTTCTTTTAATTTTACTTTGTGCTCAACTGGGACAGTAAAGTCCACAATTCGACAAGTTGTCTTTTTTTTTTCCTTGTCTATCACTTGGTCTGATCGTGCAGCCAAGATTTGGTGATCCGTTTGTATTTCAAAATCCCTGAGAAGTTTGTGTGCCTCATTCTACAGTATAGATTCTGGGTTGTGCATTACATTATTATTATTATTATTATTATTCACTCATTAGAGCTGACTCATTAGAATTTTTCTCGTCAGTTTTAACTGATGGTCTTTCATTTTTGAGTTTGAGTGACAGCAAGTCTCCTCAACTGTCCTGGACTCTTCTCAGTATTCTGTCCGTTCTCAATAATGCTGTAGCTTAGAATTTGGAGGACAAGTGGACACCATCCAAACTACAGCATTATGTAAGTGTGTGTGTGTGTGTGTGTGTGTGTGTGTGTGTGTGTGTGTGTATAAACGGGATTGGGCATTAAATAGACATCAAATGTTGATATGCCATTAAACCAAATAGCCTAGCCTAACCTTATAATAATCAGAATCAGTGCAGATGCAGACCCCATACTGTTATAACTTAGTTGTAAATGAGATTGTAAACTGCTTTATTTCTATCATTTAACAAAAGGAAAATCTCTATGAAACTTACCATTTTCGATGTATCAGCGTGAAAAATCAGAGGATTTAACATAGAAATTGATATATTGTTCACAAAAGGTGCTGATGATTGCAAAAGAAGTTTAAAAAAATAGGGAAATTATTTAAAAAAAAAAGTAGTTCATGAAATTTAATTAACTTAAAAGTTAATGGCCTAATTCTGTTATGACTGAGTCGGTCGCAATTGCAGACCCTTTTCTTACAATATCATTAAATTGCAAATTGGTGCGAGAATGACTTTGTTCTTTAAGATATTGCTAACTATATTTGTACTAACAGCAATGTTGCTTTGAAGTGTATTTTTCTGTGTAACATATACACGAAAACTGGATCGCTACAATGTATGTTCATGCCATATATATGCTAGATTTCACTGAAGAGTGACAGCAAGAATATTCTACTTTACTGCACTTTCCCTAGCTTTTTAAACACTGGGATTTTAAGATAGTAATAATGATAAAATTAATAATAATAATAATAATAATAATAATAATAATAATAATAATAATAATAATAATAAAGACAACTTGCCGAATTGTAGACTTTGCTGTCTAAGCGAACCGCAAAGTAAAATCAAAAGAAAGCGAAAAAAAAAAAAAAAGGATAAGTACCTGAACCTTGCTGGGGAACTGAAAAAACTGTGGAACATAAAATTGTAATTGGTGCTTTTGGTACAGTGAACAAAGGATTGATAAAAGGACAAGAGGATTTGGATATATGCAGACGAGTGGAGACTATCCAAACTACAACATTATTTGGAGCGTACAGGATACTGAGAAGAGTCCTGGAGACTTGCTGTCATTAAAAATCCAGTGGAAGTCAATCAGATAACGCAGGTAGGAAAAACTCGTCAAAGAATAAATAATAATTGTCAAAAGATTATATCTTATTATGATTAACAAGAAAAAAAGAACTTGTAGTCTTTGTTATTCATGCAAATAACTATGGGCATAAAAAAAAACAAAACTTATAAACCCATTACCATGAAGTTATTAATGGAACTATAATAGTCGGATCACTTGGAACAATACCAAAGAACCTGGAAAACAATTTACAGTAAGGGGAAATCCGGTGTCAAACTGAGACCCTCCCGGCAAGAGTACTACACAGATCGGCTCAAATACTGACTTAGCTCTTTGATAATGATAGTAATTCTTAGAGAGCTGAAAATTGCGAAATATCAAGGAGACCGTGATACTAATCATAACTTACGAATAATCCCAAAGAACCTGCAAAAGATTCTGGGGGAACTTGGATACCCGAGGAAAACATTAAAACTGTCCAAACCAAAACATTGCTGTGGTCTTTCAAAGATGGATCCTAGAGGGTTGAGCAGACTTGCTATAATTCGGACATCAATGAATACCAGCAGTCACAAATGATTCTAAATACTCGTTATGTTGTAAAGTGGCACCAAAGAAATGCTACAGTAGGCATGATTGGGTGCGAAAGGCGATTCACTGCGAATTTTTCATCTGATAAAAACTTTTGATAAGTTGACAAGTGGCATGTGAGTAAAACAGAATCTCTCCAACAAAATGAGACCTATAAAAGTTCTCTGTGACTTTGAGGTGCCAGCGAATGACTGAATCACAGCAAGAAAGCTAAACCTATCATTGATTCCCAAGGAGAAAAAAAGGGTTATCAAGTTTATTTTTCGTTCCAACTAGCCACCGAGTGAAAAAAAAAAAATTGACAAATACTTGGATCTTGCCTGGTAGCTAAGAAAAGCTGAGGAAAATGAAAGTAACAGTGATACCGATTGTAGTCGGTACACTTGGAACAGTTCCCAAAAGCCTGAAAAAAGACAGGGAGAAATAGAGATCAGAGGGAGAATCAAGACCACCGAGACTGCAGCACTGTTAAAATCAGCAAGAGTACTGGGAAGAGTCCTGGAGACCTGAGAAGACTAGTTATCACTCAGACTCCAAAGAAAGACCATCAGTTAACGCAGATGAAAAAACCCCGTTAGAAGTAAAAAAAAAAATAGAATAAAAATAATAATCGTAATAATAATATTAATTATAATGAAAGGAGCTGGAGGAGTTGGAAATAGGAGGACGAACCGAGACCATCCAGACTACAGCATTGTTAAGATCAGCCAGAATACTGAGAAGAGTCCTGGAGGCCAGAAGAGACTTGCTGCCACTCAAGACTATCAGCTAACGCTGGTGTGAAAAACTCTCCAGGAGTAAAATAATAATAATAATAATTTATTATTATTATTAAAGTAATAGTAGCGATTATGGAAATGTCTTCGTGTTTGTTTTCTCCTCATAAATTACCACTTGCCTTGATCTATATTTAAGTTTTTCGCATCGTTATTACAAACAGTTCGAAGAAGAAAAATTCGTTTATTTTCAGTTATTTAATACATCCACCAAGGAGAGCAAGGCGAAGGTTATATCGACAATTATCCAAGATGGATGATGTTTACTTGAAGGTTTCTGGTCGATTGAGTGAACCTCAAGATATTTATAACCGTTAATAATAATCTACTTTTATTACGTGAAACTGCTGTTGACGTCTTCGTTGTCTTTTCGATGCGTTTGTTTAGCTGTCGACGTTTTAATTGAGATAAAAGCTTTAAGTGCAAAACTTAAAATATAATCCATGAATGACCGGGAGGCCCTATATTTTAGATCTAAAGCTCTTCTATCTATCTATCTATCTATCTATCTATCTAAATATTTATAAGTATGTGTTTGTATTCAGATACTGGTAACAGCAGATAAAACCTTTTTAGACTTTTTTCTCAGTCGGCTGGGGCCGTAGAATACACCGACTGAACCTCTGTAGAGGGGTAAGACCCCCCCCCCACCGCTAACGAGTGTCCTGATATGACACTAAACAATCTGAAGGTTCCAATATTGCAGGAGCTTTGGGCAATGCAGAATACCCCTTCATTGCCATCGCTCCCAGGTCCACTCTGGCCCAGAGTGGTAACATCTGATAGGTCCCTAACTATGGATTAAATAGAACTAAACTGCGTTCTTATGCTAAACTGAATTGTTTGAAATAGAACTAATTTGACATTTAACTGTGTGTGGACAAAAACTAGACTTATATTAAGCTGAATTGTTTGAATTAGAACCGTTTGACTAAACTAAATAGCTTGAAGTAGAAATGTTTTTGACAATTAAACTGTGTACTTATGCTAAACTAAATTGTTTGAAATAGAACAGATTATTTGTATAAAAATGGATTTGGCATTATATAACCAACAAAAGTTGATATGCCATAAAACTCACATAACCAACCAATCTTATCAAGAAAAGATAAAGAATTGAAACAATTGCACAGTATGAAAATCTAAACATTATTCTCTCCTTCCCCTTTCTCTCTCTCTCTCTCTCTCTCTCTCTCTCTATTTATCAATCTATCTATCTAGCTAGCTATCTAAAGTCAATTTTAGATAGATGAGAACAGGCTCAGATCACTTGAGAGATAGATCCTATTTACCAACCCCTCCGCTTTGGCAGGATATGACACAAGGTCAATTTTTAAGCAGGGTTTAGCAGGTTTAAATTCAGAGCTTTCCTTCTCCTAGACTAGTTGCCTCACCAAGGCTGAAGAACCTAGTCTGTCCTACTATTTACCCATAGCTAGAGGGAGAATAATTGGATTCATACCTTTCCCAAGGGTATTAGTGCTATATGAAATGCAATCAGTCTCGTCCAGGATTTGAACTCGTGTCGCCGTGTTCATTTTCTATGACGACAACAATTACACCACGGGCACTTCTTTGTATGCTATGAGCAACGGCAAATAATTGACGATCAATAGTTGAGTCAAAAAATAAATATATTCACATGTATTTGCATATTCTCGACAAATGTTTCGCCGGTATCACAGGAAAATCAGCAATCACCGATAATAATAATAATAATAATAATAATAGAAAGTGAAAAGAGAGATAATACCTATTACTTGGTAGAGAACTGAAAAAATCTATGGAACATGAAGGTGCCGGTGATACCAATTGTTACTGGTGTACTTGGTACAATCGCCAAAAGATTGATTAAGGGACTAGAAGACTTAGAAATCAGAGGACAAGAAGAGACCATACAGACTACATAATAACTAAGATCAGCCAGAATACTGGGAAGAGTCCTGGAGACTTGAGGAGACTTGCTGTCGCTCAAACTCCTGTGAAAAACCACCAGCTAATGCTGGTGTAAAATAAAACTCTCAAAGGAGTATGATAATAATAATCTGACACAAAAGAAATACAAGACTTAGCATGAGTGGGTGGAAAACGTGATTTCTTGGGAATCGAACAAGGGATAAAAATTGATACATTGTGGATACGCAAACCAGAAAGTGACCAAGAAAATAAGACCCATAAAAAATTTCGGAGAGCTGAGAAAGCTATGGAACAGGAAGTTTACGCTGTTACTATTTATAATTTATGCACATAGAACGGTCCCTACAGGCATGCAAAAGAGACTTGGGGAATAGAGAAAGACTTGAGATCATCCAGATGACAGCGCTTTTAAAATCAGATAGAATAATTAGACGAGTCCCGGATACCTAGAGACTTGCTGTTATTCTGTCTTCAGTTAAAAAAAAAAAAAAAAAATACCAGTTAAGACAGGCGTAAAAATATCACAGGGACAATGATAATAATGATTAGAGAGGTAAATAACTAGACCTTGCTAAAGAACTAAAAAAAAAGCTATAGAACAGGATGGTGATAATGAAAAATTTGTAATTGGTGTGCTCGGTACAGTCACCGAAGTTTTAGTAAAGGGACTGGAAGATTTGGAAATAAAAGGACGAGTGGAGACCATACAGACTAGAGCATTGTTAAGATCGGTCAGAATACTGAGAATAGTCCTGCGGACTTGAGGAGACTTGCTGTCACGCAAATTTCAGTAGAAAACCATCATCTAACAGTAGTGTGAAAAACTATCAAAGGAGTGAAATAATAATAATAATAATAATAATAACAAATGGTATGCGAACAAATAGTATATGCACAACCCAGCACCTGTCCTAGGAAATAACACACGTAAACTCCTATGGGACTTTGACATACACACGGATCACCTAATATGGGACAGAAGACCAGACTTGAAATAATCAACAACAAAAAAAATAAGAAAAAGAAAAAAGAGAACTTGCAAAATTGTCGACTTTGCTGTCCAGGCTGACCACAGAAAAAAAAAAACTGAAAGAATCTGAAAAGAAGGATAAGTACCTCGACCTTGTTAGGGAATTAAAAAAAAAACTATAGAACATGCAGGTGACAATTATACCAATTGTAATTGGTGCGTTTGGAACAGTAGCTAAAGGATTACTAAAGGGACTGGAGGACTTGGAAGTTGTCAGACGAGCGGAGACCATCCAGACTATTACATTATTGAGAACGGCCAGAATACTGAGAAGCGTCCTGGAGACTTGAGGAGACTTGTTGTCACTCAAACTCCAGTGAAAGACCATCAGCTACCGCTGATGTGAAAAACTGAGTAAATAATAATAATAATAATGAACTATTTGTGAGTACTCACACTAATGATAATCGGTCTTTAATTGAATCCAGTGTAATGCATTGTTATGTGTGCCTCTGTGTGTGTGTGTGTGTGTGTGTGTGTGTGTGTGTGTGTGTGTGTGTGTGTGTGTGTGTGTGTGTGCAGGTATACTGTCAACAATGGACATGAGAAAAAATACAACCTAGAAACATTACTATTACTCTAAAACCTAAAGATTTCTTATTGATATCAAATCACTTCCATTCTCCTCCATATCTTAGTTGAGCTTTGGGGAATGAGGAGTACCCCTCCATTGCCATTACTTCCATGTCCACTTTGACCCGGACTGTTTTTACCAATTAGATTCCCGTCTATGTTTCAAATAGAACTGTTCAATCATTAACTAAGGATAACAATTATGCGCGGAAATCATTTATATTACATGATAAATAGAATTATTAATGTTAATTAGCAATATTTGAAACAATTTAACAGTCCGCATACAAATGAGCCAGAATAACTCGTTTTAATATAAAGTTACCAAAAAACTAATAGCTTACAAATGACACACACATACACCCCATATATATAAATATATATATATATATATATATATATATATATATATATATATATATATATATATTTAATGAACAGGATTTGCAATTAAATAACCCACATGAGTTTATATACCAAGATTCGTCCAACAAAGGAACTTTTAATTCATGCAAATTTTACTTAAAAACGATGTTTAGGAAATTGAATTCTACAAATATTACCTTAATTATTTTTGTATGGGTAGCTCTTCTTTTGCAGATTTTTCTTTTCAAAATTAGAGGTGCGTATTATACACGGAAACTATATAATTACGTTTTTATTCCGGCCACATGTCTCTGAATATTAAGACCGAGATGACCAAAAGTAAGTTATATCTATAGATCAAACGAATTGGTTTTACGTTGTGACAAAAACTATCCACGGGAAGGTGCGTTCATTTATAATTTTGTTTTCGTCATGTGAACCTGTTTTCATCACAAGCTTGTTACTTTTTTGTATAGACCTATAAACTAAGAAAAATTTTGTTAAGTTCAAATTTAGACATGACGGTAATAAGTAATTGCGATCATTTGCCTAAAAGCTATTAAGAATTTTTTTTATAAAAAAAAAGATTATCAAGCTATTCTCGTAATCGACATCTTTGAGTATATGCACAATTTTTAAATTCACCGAAGTTGGAAATGTTTATTGAATATATATATATATATGTATATATATATATATATATATATATATACACATATATATATATATATATGTGTGTGTGTGTGTGTGTGTGTGTGTGTGTGTGTGTGTGTGTGTGTGTGTGTGTGTGATTATTTTTATCGTGATTTAAAAAAATAAAAAATATTACCGGTTAACAAATAATTAACTGGCCTTATGTGCAAATACAGAGTCGTAATAAGGATGAAAACATTGAAAAAAAATAATTCACATTTTCTCCTCCTGTGATATTTGATTAAAATATATTTAAAAATCAAATTAATTGTAAGTTTTAAAAATCAAGATAATCTTATATATATATATATATATATATATATATATATATATATATATATATATATATATATATATATATATATATAAAATCCTACCCATATGAAAATAGTCTGTCATTTTTACGATTCTATGCTATATTTTCTAATACAAATCTAAATTGATTTTTTGCCCAAATGAAGCCAATTAGATGAAGCCATTTACTTAAGTGTGCGTTTTCCCAACCCCTCCACAATGAATGGGATGTGGCACAAAGACAATTTAAAAGCGTATTACTATTGGTTCGATTTAAGAGTTTTTTCTTCACATAGACTGTTTGCCTTACCTTATCATTTGCTTAGGTAACATTAACAAGTCAGGAATTGATAACGAATATTTTTGTCTTTATCCCATAGTTCCTAATTAGCATGTTAGATTGTTAATTATTTTACAAAGCTTTCTTTAGACTGTTAAACAGACCTAAGCTTCTTTTCCTAACTTACTAATCATTACATCACGGCAAGATGCCCGTGAAAATTTAAAAATTAATCATTTTTTTTAAATTATTTCCCTGTAAAAGTGATAAAATGCTTTGAACTATTAAAAACATACATATTATTCCTAAAATAATCTAATGAATCCTTACATGTCAGCGTGGCTTATAATATTCTGACTGTATCTCTTTTAGTGGGGTAAAATACCCCCAAAGTGTCTTGGTGATGATGTGACTAAACTGCACCTAATGATGAGGCTCCACTTCTGGAACTCGTGGGAATGGTGAGCACCCATTTATTGCCATGACGCCCAGATCCACTTTGAGTCGGACTGATTGTACTTGGAAGAGTCCCATTTATCTTTCGAATAGATATGCTTGAAACTTGTTTGTATTCAAATGCCAAAAAGAAAATGCAATTAATAAACAATAACGCAGAACATAGTAAATATGAACGTACGATGGATGTGGTTCCTTGATATCTAAGCATAAAATAACCCTAGACGGGTTGAAATGCATTTAGAATTAATTTTTCTATCAATCAATAGCAGATGTCTTATTAATCCTTTGTATAGTCAGCATGAGTTTGCAAGTGTGGTTAAGAAGAAACATATCAGCGATCTTTCTTCTCGACTGTTAGGAAATTAACTCAAAATAGTCCTTCAAAAATCTCCAATAGCATATTACATAACACAATAAAAACTTGAAAAAGATTCATTAAGATACTTATATTTCATCTTCTTGACAGATATTTATTATTATTATTCACTCATTAGAGCTTTTCACATCAGCGAAAGCCGATGGTTTTTCACTGAAGTCTGAGTGACAGCAAGTCTCCTCAAGTCTCCAGGACTCTTCTTAGTATTCTGGCAGTTCTTAACAATGCTGTCGTTTGGATGGTCTCCACTCGTCCGCCAACCTCCAAGTCCTCTAGTCCCTTTAGTAATCCCTTAGTTACTGTTTCAAACGCACCTATTACAATTGATATAATTTTCACCTGCATGTTTCACAGTTTTTTGAGTTCCCTAGCAAGGTCGAGGTATTTTTCCTTAGGAGTTTTTTCCCATCAGCGTTAGCTGATGGTCTTTCACTGGAGTTTGAGTGACAGTAAGTCTCCTCAAGTCTCCGGGACTCTTCTCAGTATTCTGGCCGATCTCAGTAATGCTGTAGTTTGGATGGTCTTCACTCAGCCTCTTATTTCCAGGTCCTCCAGTCCTTGTAGCAATCCTTTAGTAATTGCGCCAAGAGCACCAATTATAATTGGTATAAACGTCACTTTAATGTTCCTCAGTTTTTTTCGATTCCCTATTAATGTCGTGGAACTTATTTTTCTTTTTGCTTTCTTTTAATTTTACTCTGGAGTCAGCCAGGACAGCAAAGTCCACAATTTTGCATGTTCTCTTTTTTGTTTTGCTGATTATTATAAGGTCTGGTCGTCTGGCTGAGATTTAACGATTCATTTATTATTATTATTATTATTATTATTATTATTATTATTTTAACTCCTTTGGAGTTTTTCACATTAGTGTTAGCTGATGGTTTTTCACTGGAGTTTGAGTGACAGCAAGTCTCCTCAAGTCTCCAGGACTCATCTCCGGATTCTGGCCGTTCTCAGCAATGCTGTCATTTGGATAGTCTCTACCCATCCACCAACTTCCAAGTCCTCCAGGCCCTTTAATAATCCTTTAGTTATTGTGCCAAAAGCACCAATCACAATTGATACAATCGTCACTTTCATGTTCCTCAGCTTTATCAATTCTCTAGTAAGGCCCAGGCAATTATTATTATTATTATTATTATTATTATTATTATTATTATTATTATTATTATTTTCACTCAGTTGAGTTTTTGACATAAGTGTTAGCCGATTGTTTCTCGCAGGAGTTTGAGTGACAGTAAGTTTTCTCATGTCTCCAGGACTCTGCTCAGTATTCGAACAGATCTTAATAATGCTGTAGTTTGAATGGTATCAACTCTTCCTATTATTATTATTATTATTATTAACGTGTAATGAATGAGATTTCCTTAACTCTTGACAAAAAAAAAGATTAGACCGTTTGATATGCCGTTAAAATAAATAATTAAATGAATTGATAATTTTGAAAGAATTCACTTGATTCTAAAATCGAGGCGGATTGTGAAAATGATTTTAGAATTCTTTCAAGGAGAATTACTTTCCTTATTCTTTTTTTCCTACTATTATATAGTTGTCAAATATCGAGAGAAAAAAACCGAAAAATAAATCGAATCTATATCATATTATCAAAAATTAAATCACCTTTAAGTTTTACGACGATTGTGAGTTTGTGTGTGTATGTGTGTGTGTGTGTGTGTGTGTTTCCCGCTGCCTTGTATGATAAATGTCTTATTTTCTTGTAAATGTTTGCTAGCTCTATATGTATAGCCTGATTTTTTTTATCCTGGTACCACATATGATTTTCCTAAAATAAAGATGTATGAATTGTACGTCTGTGAACTTAGAGGTAAAGCTGAATGATGATTGCTGAATATAATATAGATTTGAAGAAGCCCTGAGAATCCACCGATCAAAATATTGTAAAAGAAAATTAAAAAAGCAAGTTTTCAGCAATTTTTCCCAGTATATTTCTTTATATATATATATATATATATATACAGCGCCAGCTGTCCAGCAAAGATTTACATCAGTTTTGTACGGACAATGGATGCAGGTTAGAGGAACTGCTAGGAGCGATAGATCATTGGGATTGATGTCGAAAGAATCAGGGAACTCTTTGCAGTCATATTGACTTGATGATGATGATGATGATTATATATATATATATATAAACACAATATGGTGTTTTTTCAAATTTAAATTAATGATTATCTCCCTTTTCCAACAAAGAGAGAACTTTCATTTTTTTTAATAAAAATGAATATTGTTCATTTGTATAACTTTGATATAAAAAAAATCCCTTGTTTCATGTTATAAATGGGAAAAGTAATTTTTTTTTCTTAATTTCAAAATATATTAAAAATTCTTAAAATTCCGTGTAATGTCAATACAATTTTTATTGATGCAACGAAGGTTTGAACTCTCTATTATTAGATATAAATTATTAGGAGAGAATTTTGTTAAGATGTAAAAAAAAAGAAAAATAAAAGAGGAAAGAAAGTAATTACTAATTTCTAAGTTTTTTCTAGGTTTTTATCATCAAAACTTCCAGAGTTCTGTGAAAATCGCGTGATTATTGCATTCTGGCTTAGAGGTGTCCTCGTGGTGTAATGGTTCAACCGTTGGAGTCCTACAGACGTAGTAAGCGTGTTCAAACTCCAGTCGCGCTATTACGTTCACTTTCGAACGTAAACCCTTGAGAGAGAGGTGTAGAACCCCATTGTCCTTCCAGCTATGGGTTAAATTGTACTACTACTGTTCTTCTAGAAGTGTGGCTTTGGCATGAAATTACCCATCACGGTTGATATGACATTAAACAACGAAACCAAACCGGTTCATTATGGTTTGGCGTTTCGACCTATGATCAGACTATTATATTTTCGGGCATTATCACAGATTATAATCATTTCCTTGGTGATTCTGTCTAGAAAAAGAAAGTGATATCTATTCCTATGTATGTCCCCATATTATTTTAAATGTAATCATATAAGATATATGAAAATAATTTTTTTTTTTATTGTTTTAGAGATTATGACATTTTATTATTTCTCCAAAATAAGAGAAAAATGATAAAATACCACATATATATATATATATATATATATAGAGAGAGAGAGAGAGAGACAGACAGAGAGAGGGGGGGTAGATTTAATTTTCCAAATAGTCATTCAAATTCAAGAAAATCCTTATTTAAATATTCATTACATTTTAGGCCGTCCTTTTTATTTAAAGACATCTTCAGAAAAAAAAATAACCTCCTACGAACGTGAGACACATCATAAACACGAGCCAAGTCGAAGATGTATATCGTTAAGCTTAAAAGTTCAAGTTTCTTTCATACATAAAGCCAATCCTATGATATTCATAGACCTTTTAGTTTTGAAATGTAAACATTCAAGAAATAAATACATTTTGATGATGCCTGAGGCTAAAAACCGGTCGGGATTAACAAATCTATTTACATATATAAATTTTCTAACAACGTTTATGTGTTGATTCTTTGGTTCATTACCACCTCCCATATATATAGATATATATACAGAGAGAGAGAGAGAGAGAGAGAGAGAGAGAGAGAGAGAGAGAGAGAGAGAGAGAGAGAGAGGAGTGAATAGGAACGAAAAAAATAAGAAAATTGAAATAGTTCATCGTGATTAATAATAATAATAATAATATTGGGACTTGGCGGAGGAGTGGAGACCATCCAAACAACAGCATTATTGAAAACAGCCAGAATACTGAGAAGAGTCCTGGAGACTTGAGGAAACTTGCTGTCACGCAGTCTCCAGTGAAAGACCATCAGCTAACTCTGATGTGAAAAACTCTAATGAGTAAATAATAATAATAATAATAATAATAATAATAATAATAATAATAATATCGGCTGACCATAGAATAAAACTGAAAGAAAGTGAAAAGAAAGATAAGCACCTGGACCTAAAAAAAAACTATGGAACATGAACGTGATGATTATACCAATCATTATTGGTGCTTTCGGTACAGTAACTAAAGGACTATTAAAGGGTCTCGAGGACTTGGAAGTTGGAGGACGAGACCATCCAAACTATAGCATTGATGAGAACGGCCAGAATACTGAGAAGAGTCCTGGAGACTTGAGGAGACTTGCTGTCATTCAAAATCCAATGAAAGACCATCAGCTTCAGCAGATGGTAAAAAACTCTAAAAGAGTAACAATGATAATAATGACGTTAAGATCAATCAGAATACTGAGAAGAGTTCTGGAGACTTGGGGTGATTTGATGTCACTTAAACTTCAGTAAAAAGAGCATCAGTTAATGCTGGTGTAAGGAACTCGCAGGGATTATATATATATATATATATATATATATAGAGAGAGAGAGAGACTGACAGATTGATATATAGATAGCAAAATGAACGAAGCTGCTTAAGTCTACGGAAATGTCCTTTTATAATTACTTACTTTTTGATTTCTAAATTTTGACTTTAGGTCATTGTTTATAGAAAACGTGTGTTAGACTATTTTTGATCATTTTTTAAAAATTTTGATTTCTGTTGTCGTGGTCCCGTTATAGTTGTTGCATTGGAATAAGAATTTCATATATTGCATGTAACCTGTATTATAGTACAGGGTTGTATTTTTTGTTGTTTTTTTTTTTTAATTAATGTATTTCATTTCATTTCATTTCCTGTTTATAAATGTCATTGTTGGATTTTAGACAGAGTTAATGAACAGATATTACACTCTCCTCTGAGCAGTAGTTTTTGACTGAAAAAACGAGTAGAATAAATCCTTTATTCTTATGTAAATAGATTAAATGTTTAATGTTATTTTAAGAACATTTGTAGGATCAGCAATGGCTGAGACTTCGAAGTACTGAAAAAAAAAATTCTCAAAATATTTTAGAAATAATTTTACAAAAAAATATTTTCTAAGAGACAGATCATTGCTAGGTGCTGAAAAAAAACTAAGTAAAATTCCTCGGATGCAAGCAAAAATGTTCAATTTGTCACCATTTATTTAAACAGAAAAAGAATAATAGCACACCTAACGACTAAACAGCAAATATTTGAATTTCAAGGAAAATAAAACTTTCTTTTAATTAATTTGACGAGTGGGATCCTTGACTAAAGCGGAGTGTCCAGCATGAAATGGCAAATAGTTTTTTGTTTTGCTTTTTATTTTCTATTATTTTAATCGGATAAAAAAGAACGCAAACGAAAAAGAAAAAAAAACCCAACCAAAACCAACAAATACATTTACTGGGATTTGGATGTCGAACTCTGAAGATGAATAAAAGAATAAAGATCAACTGAATTAGTAAATATCCCGATCTTGACAGATAAATGATATTAATGGAGTCTGGACAAGTGTTTTATTAGAGGAAATTTGCATGAATCTATTTTCCAGAATGTCATACACAACTAAAATGGAGTTTGTGTTCGTTATATTAAAATCTTTGAATTTAAATGCGTGTTTTGTTCTTTAAATTCAAATCTAAATCCCATTTAATTCGCATAAAACAATATAAATTGGAAATACAAAAGTTCATGGGAATTAAATAGGATCTTGATAAAATTTATTCCTTTTTGCCTATAACACAAACACACAAAAGCAGAAAACATCTATCTATCTATCTATGTGTGTGTGTGTGTGTGTGTGTGTGTGTATGATAGAATAAATACAGTAAGCTCAGATTTTGCCTTTAAAAAGATGGCAGAACAGGTATAAAATATTAAAAATACTCTAATTATTTGGATTCTGTCACGTAAAGTTTCAAGTTTTGTTCACAATCATCAGACGGAAGATATATATATATATATATATATATATATATATATATATATATATATATATATATATATATATATATATATATATTCATCGATTTCCCAAAAAGATTAGTCTCATAGCCAACTTTACACACACACACACACACACACACACACACACACACACACACACACACACACACATACACATATATATACATATATATATATATATATATATATATATATAGTGTGTGTGTGTGTGTGTGAGAGAGAGAGAGAGAGAGAGAGAGAGAGAGATAGATAGATAGATAGATAGATAGAGAGAGAGAGAGGGAGAGAGAGAGAGAGAGAGAGAGAGAATGCAGCAATATAATATATTTAGTTCTGAAAAGTTTTAGGTATACTACATGATAATTCATCACAGCTGATAAATAGTTTCTCACGTTTTTTTTAAAATGTTCCAAATAGGATGAAATAAAACGTTCTTAGTCCTGCAGGTAACCTTTCAGCACCACCCTCGTTAATATATATATATATATATATATATATATATATATATATATATATATATATATAACAAGGTACGGGGGCTGAAAGAGAGTGTGAGCCTGTGAAAGAGAACGAGAGTTCCAAAGAGTCAAAGACAGAGAAAGAAGTTGCTAATTCGATGATATCCATAAAAAAAAACAATTCTATTTCAACATCGATTTTAATTTTTAATACCTTTATACATGTTGTCCCAGTGGACAAAAGGAAATTTTTGAATATTAAATTAAATTTGTATTTAAAAAATTAAATTAAAATTAAATTTTGATTTGAGGCCTATTGGGACGCCATTTTTGTTTTTTGGTGGGGGGATCGTTTAATTGTTATATCTTTTTTTTACCCTTGTCCTCATTCCTTACGCTTTACTAAATAGATTTAAAAAGACGTCACTATTCTTTACAGATCGTCTGTATAAAAAAAAAAAAGCGGAAACCACCTGAGATTGCAAACCTTTTAAAAATGTATAATCATATGAATCTATCTGTAATTGTATTCTCACCTCTTATAACTCACTGTAAATTCGTAATGAAGTGTTATCAACACATATAGATTTGTCTCTAATTCCACTCTCTCCTCTGCTTTCATTGTCTTCATTATCAACTCCTACATGTGAGATCATCATCGTGTATTTCTCTCGAGAACATACAAGTACATACCTGGTCAATTAGAAATCCTGAAATATTTGCCAAGCACTTGATATCTATCTCAATAATCTCGTCATAGTGGACAGTATATATATATATATAATATATATATATATATATATAAGAGAGAGTGGTTGAAGAAGAAATTTCTTTAATTCTAACTTATTTGGACATATCTGATTGCCATCTGTCTGCTTCACTTCAGCAGAATATTCACACACACATACACACACACACACACACACACACACACACACACACACACACACACACACACACACATATATATATATATATATATATGTCTGAAGATTCTGCTGAATATATATATATATATATATATATATATATATATATATATATATATATATATAAGTATGTGTATTTGTATGTGTTTATTATTCTACTAATCTATCTTTCTATCTACCTTGTTCGTTCAAATTTCATGGTCAATCTCTGTCTCTTTCTGCTTCACTTCCTCAAATT
>CAUZXS010006077.1:0-42226 GCA_963585895.1 Sepioteuthis lessoniana
TGGCTTTTTCATCAGCCCCCCGCCCATCTCGTGCGGCGCCCGTAGCGCGCAAATTCGTCGGGCCTCTGCGAGCCCGAAAGTCAACCGTCTTCTTCCGAGCCAGGAACTCAACTCAACTAACTTTCCTCAAAATTCCGAAAATCCTCCGCGCGCTTCCGGAACGAGACGTCACCCGCAATCTGTAGCCCCCGTTTCCTATCTGGCGTTTCCTATCTGGGCTATTGTGACATCTCTGAGTGACACGTCCGCTCCGCGCGCGCACGCATGAGCACCTTCGTTAATATTGCACCTAAGTAACCCATGCGCTGAGCCGAAAGGTTGTGAGCCTAACTAAACCCAAAGGCATAAAACGAAATCCCTTGGCCATCATATTACAGTAAGGGAAAAGTTTTGCCATATTTAGAAACGTACAGGTTTGAGGTGCATTTATCACGTGAACGAAGCAGTTTACCCATTCTGATTGGGATTTGGTGCGCAAACATATTGAGCATTGCTTTATTGTGTGTGAATCGAAAGCAGCAGAGACGAATATGCAACGTAATCTAATTCGAGAGCTGAAAGGTTCCAACAGGGCCATCACACCGCATAAGCGACCAAAAGATTAATCTCACCTAAGGTGAAGTGACATTTTATAACAGTAAACAGATGGTTCATGAAATTTCGCTTGGGCTGCAGCATTATCATATTTACCCAACCCGTCCGCTCGGGCAGGATATGACACAAGGTCAATTTTTAAGCGGAGTTTAACTGGTTTGAATTCAGAGTTTTCCTTCTCCTAGATTAGTTGCCTCGCCAAGGCTGAAGAACCTAGTCTGCCCTACTATTTACCCATCGCTGGAGCGAGAATTATTGGATTCATACCTTTCCCAAGGGTATTACTACTATGTAAAATGCAATCAATGGGCTGCAGCATTATAATAAGCGAATTCAAACTTCAGTCGTTCTACAGGGTGCAGAAGCAAAATATGGAATAATTTTTAAACTTTTTTTTTAATTTGATAAGTCTAATTTTAGAAAAACACGTGATAAATCTAAATTTTCATGATTAACTCTATTATTCAAGCACTTATTAAATTGAAATCCAGCCTAAGATGAATAAACAAGAAAAATGCAAAAAAAAAATCTGTTTTGGTTAACGCCGAAACTAAACCAAACTTTCTTTGTCTACTGTATACAAAAAAAAAAGATAAAATCAAAGAAAAAGATCTTTTAAGGAAAAGTGGGAGTAGAGGATTGAACAATAAAACGAAAATAAGGCTTTTTAAAATCTCTCGCTACAGGAATTAATGTACCATACCCATACATGAATATGGCTACGCGAAATGGACATATATAGTTCATATATATTATACATAGAACATAGGAATCTCGAAACACGAAAAACACTTACGACTTCTCAGTTCAGGTACGAAACTTTTTTTACCTTTAAAGGTTCTTCAACATAAGGAGAGAGATACACATTCTTTCTATTCTGGCTTTTCCATCTGCATCCCCCCACCACCACCAACACGTGTAGCACCCGCCACAAAAGCCACTGACATGGCTTCAGCGAGCAAGCGAAAATCAACCGTCTTCTCCCAAGGCAGGTCTCGCCAAAATCCTCCGCACGCGCGCTTCCGGTGCATGACGTCATTCACATCCCCTGGTCAACCTTTCTATCGGATTTTTATTTTGACATCTATGAACGACACATCCTCCCCGCGCTCGCGTTAACACCTGCACTCCAGTTTGCACCTAACTAACCCATGCACTGAGCCGAAAGGTTCTCAGCCTAACTAAACCCAAAGGCATAAAACGAAATCCCTCGGCCATTATATCACATTAAGAAGGACACCCCAAGGACAATAAGAAAGCATGCTAATGAATTGAAAGTCCGCAAGATTAAAGCCAAGACCTTGATTACGCTATATGAAGGGTTTTAGAAAACAAAACAAATGCAACTTTCCCTCCAAATATTGGTTCGCTTGAGACTGCTATTTAGGAGGAATGGAATAAAATATGTGAAGAATTTATTTCGAAAGCATGCAAATAGTTTAAAAGGTGGGTTGATACAATAATTGAAAAGATTGGCGGCCATAGTGAGTAAATTTACTCTTTTCTATCTATCTTATTTTGTTTGTGTTTATTTTATTAAAAATAATCTTGTGTATAATAAAGTCGTTTCTTATTTTACTAGAATATCCTAATCTTGGTTCCGCACCTTGTATTACGTTCACTTTCTGACTAATGCCCTTGGGAAAGATATGAACTACTTTATCTCCCCAGATATCGTTTAAATAGTATGACTGCTATTCTTCTACACTAGGCCTGTGAGTAGAGTTTTCGCCAATCGTCTGGGAGACCATGGTTCAATCCCAAGTCCATACCATATAAGGTACCTATCGAGGGTAAAGTGGAGCAATCCAGGGAAAGAAGTAGCGCTCTCCCCTATTCCTCGGTTTAGCAGCTATTGAAAAGGTAGCCCTCTGGTAGCTCTCGACTACGGTCGCCGACTTGGTTTTATGTAAGCAATAAAATCCTTTTGCAAACAATTATAGTTTCATGTAACTATTCTTAATGCATATTATTTACAGTTATATGGCAAAAAGTGCTCCAGTAGAATACAACTTATTGTTAAACAGATTGACCCATATTTTCGACCCTAACGGATGCTAACACACCTTGTTAGAATAGGCCTGGGAACAATAGTAAAAAAGGGCTACTCCACACTCCTCAAATCACCAACTCCAGTCGCTCTATTAAGTTCCCTTTCGGGCAAATACCCCTTAGGAAAGGTATGAACCTCCTTATCCTCCCAGCTATGGGTTAAATAGTACCACTACTGTTCTTCTAGGAGAATTGCTTTGGCATTAAATAACCGACAAAGGTTAATATGCCATTAAACAAAGAAACCAAACCAAGCAAACCAATCAAATCACCAAAACTTGAAGCTCAGTATCTGAGGCAATCTGTTTTACATCGTAACGATGAACATTAATGGGTATGTCCCATTCCTCATAAATATATTGGACACTATTATAAAGTGAGGTGAAAATGCTAATTAAGTAGTATACCATAAGCAGTGGTTTACCTTCTTCACGCCGCGAGCGAATACTTTATTTTTTTAATGCTATAAGGATTTCCATTTCATTTCCAACCTCCGTTTTGGTTATTTATTGTTCAGTAACCTTTTTTTTTTAGGTCAAAACTGTCCTACGTAGGTTACCTTTTTGTTTCATTGGCGAGTAGTTTTGTGTATAGCCATCATCATCATCATGTCGTGTTGCTAGTACGGATATCCCTGACCCTCTCTCTCCACTTCTCCCTATCGTTCACCGCCTCTGGCTGGTCTTCAGGGCTACATCCTGAATCCTCACATAGCTGCTGAATGTATGTTCTAGCTAGTCGTCCTGCTTTTGCCCGGCCATATGTGGGGGTCCATAGGAGTACATCACTTATGAGCTCGTCCCTGCTTCTCCAGCAGTGTCCTGAATGTCTGGTTCGTCTAACCTGGATAGTTTTCGTGATAGGAGGCAGGTGGCTGTATAGTTGGTGCCTTTGTATAACCATAATTATATCAATAATAACAATACATATACAAATACAAGCGGAATCTGTCGTTTCAGATATGAATGGGTTTATCAATTTCTGACTTCAGTCCTTGGCGACGCGAAGAGAGAGAGACACAATTCTTAAGAGCCTATGCCAACCATACTATGTTAACCCCAACCCCAACACGGGGTGCTTCTTGTAGCGTTTAAAATCTCAATTCATCTCTGCCGGTCGAGATCCAAAAAACTACGGCTACCTTCAACGGTAGAGAACTCTACTACCTCTTTTCAAATCCTCAAATTCTGAGGACTGTTTCTTCTAGGCATGACGTATCGTCCACACACCACCCGCATTTCCTGTCTGTAGCTTTATATGACATATGATGATTGTCGTGTCCTTTCTACGAGGGCACAAGACTCCACTATCAGACTGTGCACCCGAACTAAGAGACCCGAGCAGTTCTAAGCCTTACAAAACTAAATATTAAAATATAATTAACGAAAAGTAATTAATATAAAAAATCATTACCTTAATTATATAACAGTCTTATGCGCCTTCGAAGGGGGGTAATTTACAAAGCTCTTTGCTTCGATGTGGCACAAGGCCGAATTATAACGTTACACCCTCACCCCCACCACATTAGATCAGTCTCTTCTACCATTTCACTTCTTAGCCAGCCGGTGATCAACTAGTGGCTGAGCGGGTAACGCACATTTCTTTACCGCTACAAGAATACGATCGAGGGAGACAGGAGAAAATGAAACAGACGAACAAATACGAACAATGCTTGGGGTTAACTCAATAGCAAAAAGAGGAGTTATGCAACACTACATGCATGTGCGGACTAGCGCTAGCGTGGGTTACTAGCGAAAATTCCACAAGCACTGGAATGCCGACATCTTTTGACTCAATCTTCTTCGCTGTGGCTGGACCCTCTCTTCTCTGCTACTGTCTCCGGAGTCCGGTGTTGACTGCCCCTGTCCGTGGTTCCACGTCAACTCTCTGCTGTCCAGTCGCCAACTGCTTCTCAGCTCCTTTGTCCAGCCAACTCTCATTCGCGTCCCCTTACCACTTCTGGATACGGCGAGATTTCAGGTCCAAAAATCCTTTGTCTGGTTTCGCGCCAAAACAGACAAAGGAATCATCTGTTTGGCGGGCAACCCATATAGTGTTACAGAATGAATGGGGCACCCAATGAGACTCGAACTCACTCGTGTAGGTTCGCTAGTCTAGCTTGCCAATGCGCCTTCGAAGGAAACAGTCAGCGTTTTTTAAGCCTTAACGACCAGGCAGAACATTGTTTGTGTAAAGAATAAGTTTTAAACGACAAACTGTTATTTTTCCTCGTAGTCATAAGCATGCCGATGAATTGTTGCCAGCATTGAAAACGATTCTTAATGCTACCTAATCTTATGAACGTGTTATTGCTTGTAAAAAATCTGCAGATGCTTTTATCTGTCAATTGATCTGAAAATCTATATGTCGATTGTCAGTCTATTTATATCTAAAAAAAACTGATAAAATATATAAAAAATATTGAAAATAATTCATAAAATTTATGGCAAATATAGAGCACATTAAATAAAAAATTATTGAAAATGAAAAAAAATAATTTCTGAAAATACAGGAAATATATAATTAAATTTATAGCAAATATAGAAAACAATTTTTAAAATTTTCAGAAAATATAGAAAACAATTGATTAAATTTATAGAAAATTTAGAAAATATTTAAAGAAATTTATTCAAAATAAACAAAACAATTTCTGAAATTTGCAGAAAATACAGAAAATATTTAATCAAATTTATGGAAAATATAGATAACAATTAATAAACATTTGTAGAAAATATACAAAACAAATGATTAGATTTATAGAAAATGTAGAAAACAATAATTGTTATTTATTGAAAAAAATAAAAAGAATTCTGAAATTTACAGAAAATACAGAAAATATTTAATCAAATTTATAGAAAATATAGAAAACAATTCATGAAATTTACAGAACATACAGAAAACAATAAGTTTAACTTTATAGAAAATATAGAAAACAATAATTATTATTCATTGAAAATAAAGAAAAAATTCTGAAATTTACAGAAAATGAAGAAATTATTTTATCAAATCTATAGAAAATATAGATAACAATTAATAAACATTTATAGAAAATATACAAAAAAAAGGATTACATCTATAGAAAATATAGAAAACAATTATTCATTGAAAATAGAGAAAAAATATTATAGAAACTATAGAAAACAATAATTGTTATTTATTGAAAAAAAATTCTTAAATTTACAGAAAATACCGAAAAAAGTAATCATTTTTATAGAAAATACAGAAAATAATCAATAGATATTTATAGAATATATAGAAAACAATTGATTAAATTTAGAGAAAATATAGAAAACAATTAATGACATTTATTGAAAATAAAGAAAAATATATTTGAAACTTACAGAAAATACAGAAATTATTTAATCATTTTTTTTAGAAAATATAGAAAACAATAAATAAATATTCACAGAAATTATAAAAATCCATTCATGAAATTAATAGAAAATGTAAAAAAAAAAATGTCATCAAATTTACAGAAAATATAAAACAATAAAATTTATTGAAAATATAGAACACAGAAAAGATTTGTAGCAAAAATAGAAAACAATTAGTGAATCTATCACAAATAAATAAAACAATTTCTGAAATTTCAGAAAATACAGAAAGCATATGATTTAATTTATAGAAAAATTTTAAAGAAATTAATAAAAGATTCAATGAAATATAGAAAACAATAAATCAAATTTATAGAAAATATAGAAAAATATAATGAAATTTATAGAAAATATAGACAATGTTAAAAAAAATTATAGAATTTATAGAAAACAGTTATTGAAATTTATTGTTGTAGAATACACCAACGGCACCTCGGATGGTGAGGTGTCCAGTGACTCTGGAGCTTTAGGGAATGTGGAGCACCCGTTCATTGCTATCGTTCCCAGGTCCACTTTGGCCCGGAATGTGTAGCTCCTGATAGGGTCCTGACTATGGGTCAAATAGAAGTAAACAGTGTACTTATACTAAACTGATTCTTTGAAATAGAACTGTTTCGACATTTAAACTGCGTACTTATGCTAAACTGAATTGTTTGAAATAGAACTTCTTGATTAAACTGAATATTATGAAATAGAAACGCTTTTGACATTTTATCTGTGTACTTACATTTAAACAGTGTACTTATGCTAAACTGATTTGTTTGAAATGAAACTGCTTTTGTATGCTAAACTGAATGCTTTGAAATAGAACTGATTATTTGTATAAAATGGATTTGGCATTAGTAACCTACAAATGATGATATGCCAAAAAACCCAACCAACCAACTAAAAATTATACGTTTATATTTACGTTTTCTATTTAATTGTTTGTTTGTTTGTTTGTTTCTTTCTTTCTTTCTTTTTGCTTTCTTGTTGTTTTTAACACGGTCCCAACAGATACAAATAATTTTCAGATATAGTTAATCCACTGATGGGACACTAACCGGTACTTCCACTCCAGTTCAGTGTGGGCCTGGGAGTAATGGCAATGAAAGTTAACTCCACATTTCCTAGAATACCAGAAATGTGGCTTCAACACCAGATACTGATTAGTATCAAATTCGGAAAACCCTTTTTGTGCCTGGATGTTTATGTCTCTTGAGGAAAAGCAGCGTGCCTATTCTAAACCACGTCGACAGGAAGAGTCACTGTTCAGTTCGACCAATGGAAACTGCCATCGATACAGTTCGGAACTTAGCCAATAGTCCAGGAGAGTGAGGTTCAAGTCATACGAAAGATTCAAAAAAGGGTACTTGATGCCCCCGTGATTAACACTCAGAATTAAAAGGTACGGATTAAGAGCAAGTGGATCAATCCAGAGAAAGGAGTAGTATTCTCCCCAACACCTCGGTGCAGTAGCTACTGAAAAGAGAGCCTTTGGGTCACCCTCAACAGCGGTCGGCCAACTTCCTTAACTTTCATAATATACAGACATATTCCTTTGGTAAAGGAATGTTGCTGAGTTTAATTTTGAGTTGCAATGAGAGCGATGATGTGCACTTCGACTGTGAATTAGTCACATTGAGAGAGAGAGAAAAAAATAAAAAGAAAAGAAAAAAGAAAAAAAAAGAACCATTGAACGAAACCTTGTCTTCTAACAGAATAGACAAAGAGACCTCTGCCTTTGTCCTCGACTCAAAGCAGACGACCGCTTTGGTAAACGCGGCGAATTCAAGCAGGCGAACCCAAACAAATTTGATCGATATAACACGAAGCCACGTCGTCGATAATTGATATTAGGCAGCACTGTGCGATCATATCGATTTTTTTTAAAACTGGTTGCATACGCGCTTGCTATTGTAGTCAGCGTGTCAACAATAGGCGTAAATATACGTACACAAAGATGAGTGACACTGTTGGTCTAAATGTTTATGCTAATAGATAGTGTACACAAATCAACGGTATATATATATATATATATATATATATATATATATATATATATATATATATATATATTCGCCGGTGTTGTCAAGGTTGATTTTCGGAGAAACAGCTTTTGTGCTGAAACATAATTGGTAAGTATAGAAGACATGGGAGAGGGAATTACGTACACGTTCAGTCTCTTTCTCACCTTGTTTGATTGATATTATTTACATTTTTGTTTAATTGATTGATTGATAGATTGATTGATTTTTTGTTCCGGTAATTATTGATTTTTTTTAAATTTCTTATTTATTTATTTGCGCATGGTCTTATTGAACACAAATACATTTTCAGGAGATCTATTAGATTTCAGTGTCTTACACGGGACTCTCTTTGTATTTATTTTTAAAAAATAAAGTTATTTGTGCACAATTTCATATTATCCAATATTTCTCTCTGATACAAATAATTATAGAGTAACGATTCATCGAAATCCAAAGGTTTTTTTCCCAGTCGGCTGGGGCTGTTTAATACACCGACTTTATCTAATCAGAAAAGTAAGACTCTCCCAACGAGTGTCCTGGATATGATATAAACAATCAGGTGTAGTTTTGGGGAATGCGCAGTATCCATTTACTGCCATCACTCCCAGGTTCACTCTGTCCCGAAGTGGTAGTATATGATCTGGTTATATCCTTGGGTCAAATAAAAGTAAACAGTGTACTTATGCTAAACTGAATTGCTTGAAATTGAATTATTTTACATTTAACACTGTGTAGACAAAAAGCTGTACTTATGCTAAACTGAATTGTTTGAAATGGACTTGTTTTTGACATTTAACTCTGGGTAAACAAAAAAACCTATAGTCCCGAAACGAGATTACTTTGAAGAGGTAACAAAGTACTTTGCTATTTTAAATTGATGTAAATTGTTTGGGACATTCGTCCTGTTACTTCTCTGACATATTCATATATATATATATATACGAGTATCATTAAATAAGTTTCCAGACTTTTTTATATAGGCACTTTTATTGATAGTAAATACAATGAACTTTAGTCCCCTTCGAAGTTATCTCCTGCGGCTGCATTGCACTTGTTTTACCGTTCCAACAACTTCTGGAAGGCCCCATGGAAGTCCTCTTGTGTGAGCGTGTCTATGACCGTCGTCACAGCCTCTTTTATCTCTTTGATTCTCTCATAACGACAGCTTCTGAGCTTAGGGAATAAGCAAAAGTCACAGAGAGCAAGGCCTGGACTTTAGGGAGTGTGAGGAACTGTCTTGATGCCCATCTTGGTCAAATAGTATGTGACAAGGATGGAGTTGTGGACTGGTGCATTGTCCTGGTGGAAATGCCACTGACATGATTTGAAGAGTGCTGGCCTCTTCCGACGGAATCTCTTCCTGAAATCCCTTAAAACCGCAACATTGTAACCGTAACCCTAATCCTAACCCTTTGGCCAATCAACTCTGGAGTATTGACTTCCTTACTCCTCCCAGACTTCTCATCATCCCTCACAGATTCCCTGCCTTCCTTGAATCTCTCATACCACTCAAAACTGATTTTCGATTCATGAAGCATTCCATACGTTTCTGTGACATTTTTTCTAAGTTTAAAACAGAATTTTATTACATATCGTTCTTTTAAAGTGTCCTCACGTCCAGATTGCATTTTTGAAATTCACCAGCTGTGAAAATCAGGCTTGGACTGCGGAATCGTAGTAAGCGAGTTCGAACTCCACTCCTGCTATTACGTTTACTTTTGGACAAATACCCTTGAGAAAGGTATGAACCCCCTTATACTCCTAGCTATGGCTTAATTAGTACCGGTGTTCTTTTCCTGGAAGGAGGACTTTGGCATTAAAGTAACCCAAGAAGGTTGATATGCCATTAGACAAAGAAACCAAATGAAACCAAACACTTACACTCAAAGATTTTAGCTAAGAGACACCTGAATAATTCGTGTCCTAACCACGTTTAGTAATGAAATAATTAATGCAATTAACCATTTCAGTAATTGTTATATATTATAAAAAAATAATAATGATTATTGTTAGATAGGAATATTTCAAATCACATAACTGTTCTTTGTCTTAAGTAGAGTTGTATTTTGACCTTCGACCCGGCCCAAAATGCCATTCCAAGGTGATGCATGACAGTAATTTCCGCTTGATGACGATTAAACATTCGATTTCAAAGATCGAGTTGGCGATCGAGTGGGCGTTGAACTATTATATAACTCAGTCAAGACAGAAGACAAGACAGTTCGAGTTCAGTTCCAGTTACAGTAGAGTTGGAGACGGAGTTATAGACGAGATTTGGTAGGGAAAGCCACACCTTGCCGAGGGGGCCTTCGGGAACCCCGATGGAGTTTGGGGACCAGAGAAGATGCTAATAAGAAGCAGTAAAGAAAGCCATCACTCAGCAGAGTGGCCCCAGGACCTCCGTTTGAGCATCAGGAGAACAAGAAAGACACAACGCTGACGGTCGTAAGAGTAGGGGTCAAAATGTTGCAGTTATGTTCGGTCTCCAGCTCCCACTCACATGCAAACCTTGAGGAACCCTTTTCGAACCCTTGCAATAAAGTGAGAGATAAATATTTTGTTAAGAAGTCTTCCCTCATCTGTTTATTATTGTGTCGTTATGATGCTGTAGATGACGATATAACAGAGTTACATGGAGCTATAATTGATTCCTAAGGATTATTATTCTCCACATCTGCTAACACTAAGAGTCTTTCACTGGAGTCTGAAGTCTCATCAGATCTCATCAGGTCTCCAGAACTCTACTGAGTATTCTAACCAATCTTAAAAATGCTGCTGTCTCGATTTTTCCTCTGATTTCCAGTTCTTCCAGGCTTTTTCTGAAGCCATCAGCAACCTTTACAAGCGCACCTACAACAATTAGTACCGTCGTTATTATTGTTATTGCCATTTGAAAGTTTTTCACAAGGGCACTGGTGGATGGTATATCAATGGTGTTTGAGTAACAGCAAGTCTCTGCAAGTCTCCAGGCCTGTTATTATAATCATTATTATTACTATTATTATATTCATGGGTTTTTCATAATAGCGTTAGTTGGTTGTCTTTCACTGAATTCTGAGAGACAGCAACTCTTCTCTAATCTCCAGGACTCTTTTTAGTATTCTGGCCGATCTCAACAATGCTGTATTTTGGATTGCCACGAATAATCCTCCGATTTCCTTCTCTTCTAGCCCCCTTTTCTATCCGTTTGAAGACTGTGCTAAGTTTGCAATTTGTAAAATTCGTATCGAAATCACCCACATGTTCCACAGCTTTCAAAGTTCTCTGGCAAGGTCCATGTATTGTCTCCCTTTTATTTTCACTCTGATGGATGTTTAATAAAACTGTTGATGATGATATATATATATATATATATATATATATATATATATATATATATATTTATAGATAGATAGATAGATAGATAGATAGAGATAGATATATTTGATTTATATAGATATAGATTTATATAGATAGATTTATATGATTTATATATATTTATATAAATTTATTTATATATATTTATATATATTTATATAGATTTATATATGTATATATAGATTTATATAGATATATATGATTTATATAGATTTATATAGATAGATATATATGATTTAGATATATATAGATAGATATAGATAGATATGATTTGTAAAGACAAGTCAATAAAGTTGAATAGTTCCTAGTATTGTTAAATACTAGGAACTATTCAACTTTATTGACTTGTCTTTACAAATCATATCTATCTAATATATGTATAAAAATCTGATTCGGCATAACTTAAAATGTTTAATATGCCATAAAAACAAACGAAACCAAACCATCTCGTAAGAAACATATACACAATATGTTATATAATGGCTGAGGGATTTCGTTTTATGCCTTTGGGTTTAGTTAGGCTAAAGACCTTTCGGCTCAGCACATGGCTTAGTTAGGTGCAAACTTGAGTGCAGGTGTAGACGCGGGCGCAGGGAGGACGTGTGACTCAGAGATGTCACAATAGCCGAGATGGGAAACGGGGGCTAGAGAGTGCGAATGACGTAACACAGGAAGCGCGCGCGGAGGATTTGGGGAATTTTGAAAAAGTCAGAGTTGAGTTGAGACCTGCCTCGGGAGAAGACCGTTGACTTTGGCTTGCTCGCAGAGGCCTTGGGCAGGTGTCGCACGAGATGGGGGGGGGGGGGCAAATGAAAAAGCCAGAATAGAAAGAATATGTATCTCTCTCCTTATGTCGAAGCACCTTTAAACTCAAAGGTAATAAAAAGTTTCGTACCTGAACTGAGAAGTCGTTACGTGTTTTTCGAATTTCGAGATTCTAATGTTCTATGTATATATATATGAACATTATATGTCCATACCCGTATCTGGCTATTGTATAAATAAATGTAAACGCGAACATACAATAAATGTAATTCCCAAACCACTTGGCATAAAATAACCCCTGCGTAGTTGACATTTCGTTAAAAACTATTAATCAATTACACACAGATACACATAAATATATTCATACTCAAACAGAACGGAAATTCACTCACACATACAGCGCACCCAATCTCAAACATATACTCACAGACAATCTCAAATTACATCTCTGACAGATTCAAAAGGGAGGAAAAAAAGAAAAAAAAAACTGGATGTATATTAAATACGTTTTGATTCGTTCTGTAAGACTTTCCTTTCAAGACGGAAAAGAGACAAATGAAAAATCAAGCAGAAATACGCACATATGTGAAAATATAAGCTGGCAACCTTAGTCCAGGGTGACCCGATGGTTCTCTTTTCAATAGCTACTACACCGAGGTGTTGGGGAGGGCGCTACTCTTTTCCCTGGAATGAAAATATACAAACACACAAATATATAAAGTAGATACTAGTAAATATATACATCTAAAAATACTTTAAAAAGAATCACACCTTTATCAAAACAATCTTCACTGTAAAATAATCTCCACTGTAAAAGCAAGAACAGTGATGACACTTGTTATAACCGGTCATCTGAAGAGAATCATGAAGTCCAAAACACGCGTCGAGCGTGCGTGCATATATGAAACAAAAAAAATAAAGTACTTCATTCAAATTCATTTTCAGACCAATTTATTTATATAAATGCACAGAGAGAGAGAGAGAGAGAGAGAGAGAGAGAGAGAGAGAAACTGTTGAAAAGCTATTAAGTCTCAATCAGAAAGAAAAGCATAGCTAAATATTTTCAATTTATATATATATATATATATATATATATATATATATATATATATATATATAAGATTTGTTCGAAAAGAGCTAAGTTTCCTCCGGAAAGAAGAGGCATAGGTAGTGAAAAAATATCATTTCTTATACTAGTTGAAAAATTAATTCAGATTTTATAAGAAGATGTAGTGTGTTGCTATAATAAAAATTCGTATTTAGTTATGCTTCTCTTTCTGATAGAGACTCAATAGCTTTTCAACGATCTCTCTCTGTCTCCCCCTCTGTCTGTCTGTGTGTCTCTCTCTCAATATATGTATATATATATATATATATATCCTACATTACGGAAGATTTTTAGAATTGCTATAAGGAGCACATTGGGAGTTCTAAAAAACATCCTTCATTTTTTGCTCACGTCTCGTCCGAGAAACACTGTGAAAAGCAAGGAATAAATGGGAAGAAATCAAAGTAGTTGGCGACAAAGGAAAAAAGTAAGAGGAAAAAAATACTTGGAAAAAAATTTAAAAAATGTTTACCTGAAGAGATTGGTACGTTTTTTTTCTTAGACTAAACCTCACTTGGTCCAAGTATACTCTACTTAAAGAAAATCTAACACACACACACACACACAAACACACACATATATATATATATATATAGTAAGGAAGTAAGTAAGTTGGTTGACCATAGTCAAGAGCGACCTGAAGGCTCCCTTTTCAATAGCTACTACACCTAAGTGAAGAGGAGGACGCGACTCGTTTCCCTGGATTGCTAGACTTACCTTATTCAGTATTTTTTTTTAATGCAGTGTGTTAAGTAAGGAGGCAACAATTACCATTTTTTGAGTCTTTAGAATGACTCGACCTTGTAATGAACCCTCGTCTCTCGGGTAATTTGCGAACACTTTAACCATTATGCCAATGGTCCTATATAAGTCAGGTTTGGATCATGTGCTCAGGTGATCCATCTGAACATTGGTCGCTGACCTTTTGGCTAATCTGTCCAGGTTCGGTGTCTCTATCTTCTCACATCTATCCATCGATTAACAGTTGCCAGTATTACTGACACAGTCAAACACACTTATCAGACTATGGATATACAACTGGGTTTATACAGATACGATTTAGCTTCTCTCTCACGCTCTCTCTCTCTCTACCTCTCTCTCTCTATATATATATATATATATATATCATCATCACGTCGTGCTGGTAGCACGGATATCCCTGACCCTCTCTCGCCACTTTCTCCTATCGTTCATCCCCTCTGGCAGGTCTTCTGGACAACATCCCGTATACTCACATAGTTGCTGAATGTATGTTCGTGCTGGTCATCCTGCTTTTGCACGACCATGTGTGGGGATCCACAAGAGTACATCACTTATGAGCTCGTCTCTGCTTCTCCAGCAGTGTCCTGCATGTCTGGTTCGTCTAGCTTGAATAGTTTTCATGATAGGAGGAAGATGGCCGTACAGTTGGTGTCTTGTGGGGTGTTGCAACCATGGCCGTGCAAAAGCAGGACGACCAGCACGAACATACATTCAGCAACTATGTGAGGATTCAGGATGTTGTCCAGAGGACCTGCCTGAGACGATGAACGATAGGGAAAAGTGGCGAGAGAGGGTCAGGGATATCCGTGCTACCAGCACGACATGATGATGATTATGATAATCAACGTAACTTATGTTTTTTTATTGTCGGAGATGAATTCTCCCAATGGACATTTAAATTAATATATAAAATTATGTTTTCCTTTATCTTTTGGGGAGGGAAAGAATTATCATTAACAACTAGATTTAATGTTTTAGATTTTTTATATATCTTTTTATTATTATTATTATTATTATTATTATTATTATTATTATTATTATCTCTAGGGAATATCTATTTATGTATTATGTTTTTAAGTATTTTTTCATCTGATCTAAAATTTGGATGCATTTGATTACAATAAAATGAATCATTATGATTATAATTATTTTGTGTAACATAACTTTTATCATTTATTTTATTCTTATTGTTAATGTAATATAATGGCCGAGGGATTTCGTTTTATATATCTTGCCTTTCGGTTTATTTCGGATGAGAACCATTCGCTTAGTGCATGGGTTAGTTTGGTGCAACATTAACGCAGGTGTTCACGCGCATGCAGAGAGGATGTGTCATTCAGAGATGTCAAAATAAAAATCCCACATAGGAATTGGGATCAGGGGATGTGGGTGACGACACGCACCGGAAGCGTGGGATGAGGATTTTGGGATTTGAGAAAAGCAGTGAGTTGAGTTCCTGTCTCCGAACAAGAATCGAGATTCAGAGCTGGGCGGGACCAGACGAATTTGTGTGCTACGGGCGCCGCGCGTTGGTTGTGTTGAGAGCTGACGATGTAAAAGCAGTCAGCATAGAAAGATTGTGTCTCTCTCTCTCCTCATGTCAAATAACCTCAAAGGTAATAAAGTTTCGTACCATAATCAATTTCGTGTTTTCGGATTCTTATATATGTTTATGAACATTTTATGAACAGTATGTCTATTTCACGTATCCGTATCATGGGTATGTTACATTAATAATTAGTTTAATTTCTTCGTCTAGTAAGTTGTTTGAAAATCCATTGTTAAGAAGGGTTTGTTTGTTATCTTTTAATTCATTATAAAATATTTCATTAAATGAAAAGATTTGCTTTGCACGATTCAACAGAGTTTTATGATAGCAATGTTGTATCGGTGAGGGCATTCACTTTTTAAATTTAGAATACATGAATTATTACTTATATATATATATATATATATATATATATATATATATATATCAGTGGCGACTCTAGCCTATTTTTGCTACTCATGCCCCCCCCGCACTCTGTCAACTTCAGTTCCCAACCCGTGGTCCGTGGACCCAAACTAAGTCATCATAGTTGCTATTGCGTGATTCTCCATTGTATAGCACAGATTGAGAAACGTACCTTGCATGGTGTTTTTTTTTGTAAACAATCAAGATACTATATAATTTGTAGTCTTGTTAATACAGTAGATAAGATAATTTTTTTTTCCTTTCAAAAGTATAGAAGAAAAGAGAAGATGTTCGTTACTATGACGAGAAAAATATGTTTATTAGAATAAAGAAACTGATGACAATATACACAGACACAGCTAGTAGTTTTAATTTCGCTTAAAATAAAGATCATTTGTTGAAAATGTATTCAAATAAACAAATTTTAGTTTCAGAATGTAATATATGCAACATTCATTAAAGAAATAGACATCTGTTAGTGAAAAAACGAATTAAAACACGCCGTTTAACCAAAATTTACCATAGAGATGATGACGTTGGCGACTGCTGTAATCTGCTATCCTCTCTCTCTCTCTCTCTCTCTCTCTCTCTCTCTCTCTCTCTCTCTCTCTGTGTGTGTCCCTCTCCCTCTTCCAAATATATCTATCAACAGTCGCACGTGCTAAGATTTTTGAGCACAGTGGTAGGGTTGCTCTTGCAATTGGCTACAGCCAAAAGCGTATTTCTCTAACATTACTGTTATTATAAGGGTCTAGTGCCTAGCACGGATCGGGTGTTCAACATTATAGCCGATTTTATGGGATGTTCAATGGATCTGACGGTGGCCGGACAAAGACCATCCGTTCAAAACAGCATCGTTGTATTATTCCCAGATATATTTATGAACTTTTGGCTACTTAGTTATCGAAACTTGAATAGATACGTAATTTAATTGAGATCAGACTAAGTATGTTTGCTTGAAATTAATGGATGATTTTTAATCCATTTTGAATAACATTGACCGAGTTATTGGTCGTGCCGGGCACGAGTAGCACTAGTCCCGTCTCCGCCCCTGATATATATATCATCATCATCATCATCATCATCATATCGTGCTGGCAGCACGGATATCCCTGACCCTCTTTCGCCACTCCTCCCTATCGTTCATCGCCCTAGGTAGGTCTTCAGGACAGCAACCTGTATCCTCACATAGCTGCTGAATGTACGTTCGTGCTGGTCGTCCTGCTTTTGCGCGGCCGTGTGTGGGGATCCATAAGAGTACATCTCTTATGAGTTCATCTCTGCTTCTCCAGCAATGTCCTGCATGTCTGGTTCGTCTAACTTGAATAGTTTTCGTGATAGGAGGCAGGTGGCCATACAGTTGGTGTCTTGTTGGGTGTTGCCGCCAGGACTTGTTGAGGATTGCACGCAGCATTCTTGTGTAATTGCCATCTAGTTTCTTCTCCAGCCGTTTTGTTAGCGTCCATGTAGTGCATCCATATAGCAGTATCGATGTGACCGCTGCCTGGAAGAAACTGCGTTTCATTTTATCGGTTAGGTCTGATTTCCATATAGTCGATAGCTTATTGATAGATGTCCATGCTTTCGTTAACCTCGTTTCGATGTCCTTTTCGGTTGATTCGACGCTGCTTCCTAGTGTTAAAATTGTCATTGTTTGCATCAATTACTACATCAAGACAAGGAATTTTATTATTTACATTTAGTTCATAATTAATTTAAGGACAGAGATATTTAGGAATGTTTCTTTCAATTTTTGTAATTTCTTCAATATCATCTGCTAGAATAAGGATATCGTCAACATAGCGTATATAAGTATGTGTTTTTTTTTATATCATTAAATATTTAGTGTTCTAGATTAGACATGTAAAAATTACTAAATGTAGGACCTAAAACTGAACACATAGAAAAACCATCAATTTGTGTATATATTTCACCAATGAAAATAAAAACGAAGCTAAGTTGTACATATTAATAATATATAGTATATTAGGATTAATTTTAAGAAAAGGGGAAAAAAGGATTTTTATTCGTCATCATCGTCATGTCATGTTAGTAGCACGGATAACCCTGACCCCCTCTCGCCACTTTTCCCAATCGTTCATCGCCTCTGGCAGGTTTTCTGGACAACATCCCGTATCCTCACATAGTTTATGTGTGTATGTTCGTGCGGGTCATCCTGCTTTTGCTTGGCCATGTGTGGGGGTCCATAAGAGTACATCACTTATGAGCTCGTCCCTGCTTCTCCAGCAGTGTCCTGCATGTCTGGTTTGTCTAACTTGAATAGTTTTCGTGATAGGAGGCAGGTGGCCGTACAGTTGATGTCATGTGGGGTGTTGCCGCCAGGACTTGTTCAAGATTGCTCGCAGCATTCTTGTGTAATTGCCCTCTAGCTTCTTCTCCAGCCGTTTTGTTAGAGTCCATGTAGTGCATCCATATAGCAGTATCGATGCGACCGCTGCCTGTAAGAAACTGCGTTTCATTTTATCGGTTAGGTCTGATTTCCATATAATCGATAGCCTATTGATAGCTGCCCATGCTTTCGTTAACCTCGTGTCGATGTCCTTTTCGGTTGATGAGACGCTGCTTCCTAGGTAAGTGAATTTGTCTACTAGTTTAAGAAGGGTTCTCTCTAGAGTGGAGATGTCACCCGTTTGATTATAGTACATATATTCCGTTCGTAATGATGCTAATTTTTTCCTTGACCGGTACATTTGTGAATAAATATTTGCATAAAAGCTATAACCAATGCTACCCGAGCAGATCATGTATAAATCCTATAAATTTGAATATTCTGGACACAATAGTTTTTTCGTTTTTTTTTGGGGGGGGGCTTGCGCAAATGTCACGCGAACTAAACTTATCATTTGTCTGTAAGTAAAGTAAATGTGGCGACCTTAATCGAGGGCGACCAGAAGGTTTCTTTTTCAATATCTACTGCACCGAGGTGTAGAGGAAAGCACTACTCCTCTCCCTGGATTGCTCCATTTTACCCATAATACGTACCTTATATTGGTGAGTGTTAAGCAAGGAGGCGTCGAGTACCATTTTTAAAGTCTTTGGTATGACGCGATCTGGGATTGAACCCAGGTCTCCTGGACCATTGGCGAACACTCTACTCACTAGATGCTTGACTGGCCTCTTCTTTTCCAATTCTCTTGTGAAGAATCTGATAAACGCAACAAACTAACTTGAGTCATTCTGAGAGCACGAAGTTCAGTCCCTCTCTCTCACCGCCATCAGTTCTTATGATCAATCACACCAAGTAGGCCATCTAGAACACACCCTGTGTCCGCACAGAAATAATACATTGAAGTACCTGCTAATCGGCCAACACTGTTGCGTCAATGTTGACTATTACATAAGAGAATGTCGTCTTATGAGTTCGGCTCCATTTTACCATCAGTGTCCAGTTTGTCTTGTTAAAGAGATGGGAGGTAAGCGGTCATACAGCTGATCTTTTGTTAAGTGTTGCTTCCGGGCTATGTTTGAAAGAACACGCTGAAATAAGGAGTAGTTGCCCTCTAGCTTTTTCTAAATTAGCTTTGTTAGAGTTCAGGTAGTGGATCCATTCAGTAGTACTGACACAGCCACAGCTTGAAATAATTGCCCATTTGGCTCGGTCTGGAGAAATCACCGGCTGCTTCTCTGCAGAAGAGTAAACACCCTGCAACACGTGTCCCGTATATGGCACTAAATTGCTAAACTGAATTGTTTGAAATAGAACTGTTTATATGTATTAAAATGTATTTGGCATTGAATAACACTCAATGGTTGATGTATTATAAAACAAAGCCAAACCAAAACAAGCTTGAAAGAAATATCATTAAATACTAGTTGCACGAACACTGTTACACAGGGATTTTCGGACGATCATTGATGCTCATAATGTTATATGTGCTAAATTGCTCATTTATTTTGCTTTCATTTATTTATGTGTAACCTGCATGTCACTTTTAAAGTCTAATATCACGTACATTTTCATCATGAAACAATTTCTGTTTAGACAGTTGCTTCTTGTTTGACATTTTCGCGAGCATTCACAACCTCTCAGGACTTACATGTCTATTCATAGCTTCGCAGAGAAAATGTCACCTTTAAGGTAGACGCTGATCTGGGACAGAGGTTCTCTCTCTGCTTTGTTTGCTGTCATTCAAAAACAGTATTGAACTTGAAACTGTCTGCGTTTCATACCAAAGAGAAATAGTTTGTCGCTGAAAAATATAGCAATGTCTGGTACAGATGACCTTTTACATCGAGGAGAACATTACGATAAAGAGAGATGTGTGGTCCGACCTAAAAAGAAAAAAAAATATATCAGAACCTGATCATCAAATATAATTTAGAACCGTTTCCAGGATCACACTCACAATTCTTAAAAGTATGACTTAAATCGGAACTAAAACTCGAGCATCAAGGATATTAGATGAGTTAAAATATTAAGTCCATAAAGCAATTACCAATTATGGAGGTGCCTGTGGTGTAGTGGTTATCCTCGCAGGAAATGGACACGGCGACACGAGTTCAAATTCTGGACGAGACTGATTGCATTTCACATAGTACTAATAACCTTGGGAAAGGTATGAATCCAATTCTTCTCCCTCCAGCTATGGGTAAATAGTAGGACAGACTTGGAGTGGCAACTAGTCTAGGAGAAAGAAAACTCTGAATTCAAACCTGTTAAACTCTGCTTAAAAAATTGACCTTGTGTTATATCCTGCCCGAGCGGAGGGGTTGGTAAATATGATAAAGCAATTACCAAAAAGACAGCGTCAGTGTTACGAGCAAATAATAAACATGTGGGGATCCTGAATCACGAAAAGTTTTGTGTGCAGAGCAAACCAGAACCTCTCAGCTGTAACTCCTGGTTCGGCTGAGTCCCCATGGCGTAGGAGTTAACACGCTGGACTGCGACATTGTAGTGAGTGAGTTTAAAATCCAGTCAGGCTATAATGTTAATTTACGGACTATCACCTTTGGGGAAAAAGTATGAACCCTGTTATAACGACCACCAATGGTTCAAATAGTAACACAACTGTTCTTCTCAAGATGGTTTTCGCATTAAATAGTCCAGGAAGGTTGATATACAGTTAGATAAAGAAAACCGAACCACAAGGTGAAGATACTCTTAGATATGAATCGTTTAACTTCACAGTGTTTAAAATCCTAGTTGTCACTTTGATCTGTTTGTGACAATAATTTGCTGTAGCTGTAGAATCGTCTGGTATTCGAGAAATTAAACCTTCCATATATTTCGTATTTTGACGCACTGCCATCAAGAAATAAAATGAGGGTTCTGGGCCTATATCCTGTTAGAATCCTTGTCGCGATTTTGATCTTTTTCCCCAACATCCAGTATTGGAAATTCAGAAGATACATCTTCCTGACTAAAACTTCAAGCAGCAATTGACTATCTTAGTATTTTAGGATAGAGGCTAATAATTTTAAAAGCTTTCAGCCCTCGTCTCAAATCAGCCGATTTATACAGGAAGTACTTGCTGTTGCTGCTATCAGGAAAATTCATTAATAAGAATGACGATCCTGCCTATGTAGAATACCCGACATAACCCTCTCTCGACTATCCGTGTTGGGGGTACGCATTTTAGTTGGGTGTGGTTTTGGTTTAGGTGGGTGATGTAGGTCGAGACTGCCTGACATGGGTGTTAGGGGCAGGAGCGCCCAATAGCCGAATCTCTCAGGCGAGACCAACAACTCTTTGAACCTCCAGGAGGACCGTCCCTCCAGGCTTTAGGACTCACCAGAGGAGTGCGGTTTATCACCTGGAATCTGATGTGCGTCCTTTTTGGAAAATGACGACGGGACCTGAGACATTTTTGGGACCACTAGGCGAGCGTGAGCTCTGACCCTGATCCTTGTACCCATATCAAAAAGCCCCGTGCCATAATCTGGTGCGCCAGGCAGATAGTTATAGCCGATACAGAGCTTCTGTGAAAGATACTTTCAGATGCACCTTGTTTTATCTTAATGTCCTTTAATACATCACTATCTTTTCTTGATTGACTTATTAATGTTAACGCTATTTAAGGCCGTCTAGAGATATTTTATTCCTCAAAACAAATGAATCCCGTTCATTCTTTGCCCACTCAGCTGGGGCTGTAGAATAAACCGACTGTACCTCTGCAGAGGGGTAAGACCCCCACAATGAGTGTCCAGGATATTACACTAAACAATCTGATGATGAAGTTCCTGTGATGCTGGGGCTTTAGAGAATGTGGAGCACCCTATCATTGCCATTGAGCCCAGGTCCACTCTGGCCCGGCGTGGTAGCTGCTTATAGGGTCCTATCTATGGGTTAAATAAAACCAACTGCATACTTGCGCTAAACTGAATTGTTTGACTAAACTGAGTAGCTTGAAATAGAAATATTTTTGACAATTAAACTCTACTTACATTTAAAAAGCGTGCTAATGCTAAACCGAATTATTTGAAATGGAACTGTTTTTTGACATTGAATCGGTTCTTAAACAAAACCTGAATTGTCTAATATAGATTTGTTTTGACATTTAACTGTGTGTAAACAAAATCTGTACTTATACTGAACTGAATAAGCTGAATTAGAACTGCTTGACCAAACTGAATAGCTTGAAACAGAAATGTTTTTCACAATTAAACAGTACTTACTTTTAACTGCGTACTTATGAAAAACTGAAATGTTTGAAATAAAACTATTTTCATAGAAATAGATCTGGCATTAAATAACCTACAAAGGTTGATATGTAATAAGTCCCAAACAACCAAACCAAATAAAACCAAACCGTTCATTCTAAGTTTTTATTAGCATTTGTTAGAAATTTTTAGATTTATATTTGCAGTTATATGATTTCAACAATTCCAATCTAATATAAATGAATTGCACAGCAGCACCTTTCACTTTCTGGTTAAAAAAGAATAATTGCATATTTCGTTTTTCTGCCCAGTCAAAAAATAAACAATGTTTTCTAGCTTTTCCATTTTGACAACGTATTGTATCATTCTTATAAAATCAATATACCATTCTTCTAAAATTCCTGTCGATTATTTTCTACAATTAAAACCATTCTCAGATCTCTTTTGTTTCAAATCTCTGTTGCACCACCTCACTATGTTATAACTTTTTCCCTCTATATACATGTGTAATGGAGCCATTAGCGTAACGGTTATCCTCGTTATAATTGGAAACATTGATGCATGTTCAAATCCTAGACGAGGCAGTTATTTTGACTATGCTTTTGGAAAAGGCATGAACCCATCTGTTCCCGCTCCCAACATTGGGTATATAGTACAGAACACTTGGTTCTCAGACTTCGGTAAGGAAACCCGTCTTGGAGATAAAAAACCAGCGACATTTCGCATTAAAAATTGACCCAGCATCACATCCAGGGTGCGGAGGCAAAATTTGGAATATTTTAGGATAGTAATAAGCGACCCAATTATAATTCAAGGTTAATTGTCATTTTAGAAAATAAACAACAAAATTGCTTGACAAAAAGGTTTTTGACAAACTTTGAACTCATGCTAAACTGAATAGTTTGAAATAGAACTGATTATTGGTATAAAAATAGAGTTGGCATAAAATAATCTACAAATGTTGATATGCTAGAAAACCCAACCAACCAACCAACAAATCAAGGAGTATTTAATATATAAATATGCCATAATAAGTGAATGATAACGACAGAAAGAAATTAAAGAGTAAGATTAAAATTGTATACGACAACAAATCTTATGTGACAAGTAAAGACTTGGTTGTAGCCGCTTTATGTCATATCACCCCAAGTTGGAAATTTAACGCCAAATCCGTTTTATGTATATATCTTTTTATAGGTGAATTCTTTCTCAGTAACGTTATTTTCAAATGAGTTTTTAGAGATCATTTAGATGCACACAATTAAATGGTTTCAAGCATTCCTATCTATCACTAATAACGCTATTTAAAATTAGCCATTTGTTTTCCATAGATAAATAGTTTCAAGTATTGTTATTTAACATTAGGATTTCTATTTATTCAGTTTATCTATCAAAGATAAATAATTCGCTATTGTATGGTTTTAAATAACTAATCATTATACACCTTATTAGATGATTAAACCGATAGATGAGACTCTTATAAGTATTAACAATGTGGACCTGGGAGTAATAGCAATGAAGGATTAATGGACATTCCTCAAAGCTCCGGAACAAGATCCTCGGCATCAGATTCCATTCAGTTGAGTGTCGTAACCAGGAGAGAGATAAATAAAAGATTCATTTTTACCGTAGAGTTTATTCACGTAAGAATATTTTTTATCAGATTTTAGAAAAGGAGAATTACGTTTCCACTTAGAGCAAAAAGGTTCCCGGTTCCCTTCACAGCATCTGTATATTAGAAACGCTTTTTTTTTTTTTTTTGCAAATGATTACTTGATTGTTTGTTTGTTTGTTAGTTTCTTTGTTTGGGTTTTATGGCATATCGGCCTTTGTGGGTTATTTAATGCCAAATCCGTTTTACACTGTTTAGTTCCATTTGACCCATAGATAGGACCCTATCAGATGCTACCACTCCGGGCCAAATTGGACCGGGAAACGATGACATTAAAGGGATACTCCGCATTCCCCAAACCTCCAGCATTGTTTATTGTCTTATCCAGGACACACATTGTGGGGGTAGTCTTACCCCACTGCAGAAAAGTAGTCGGTGTATTCAACAGCGATTGCTGACTGCGTAAAAATGGTTATTAAAATGTTTATTTTTATTATTCCTTATTGAAACAGAATTTATTTTTGTCTGACTCCGATATAAAATGACCCAAATAAGATTAATTATTAGTAAAATCGACCAAGAAATTAGAGTTCGACAAAAGCTGATCTTACATCCTAAATAAACGTCAGGATTGGAAAATATAATCGACCTAAAAAGTAAATCATAATGTTCAGATATATAAAGAATGAAGATTGGTAATAAAAATCGATTTATATATATATCTTCAGATATATAAAAAATATAGTATGGTAATATAATCAATCTAAAAATAGAAAAAGATGTTCAGGTATGTAAAAAAAATATAGAATGGTAATATAAGTTACCTAAAACGTTGAAATTCCAGTATGAAGAAAAATATAGCCTGGTAATATAACCTATCTAAAACATTGATTATAAAGATGTTCTTATTTGTAGAAAAATATAGTCTGGTAAAGTAAGTAAAGTTGTCTCCCTTTTGTCGAGGGCGACCAGAAGTCTCCCTTTTCAATAGCTACTACACCGTAGTGTAGGGGAGGGTACAACTCATTTCCATAGATTTCTCCACTTTACCCTTGATATGTACCTTATATTGCTGAGTGTTAAGCAAGGAGGTATCCAGTACCATTTTAAAGTATTTGGTATGACGCGACCTGGGATTGAACGCATATCTTCCGGACCATTGGCGAACACTCAACCCATTCAATCTAAAGATAGATAAAGATGTTTCGATATATAGTAAAATATAGTTTGCTAATATAATTAACCTAAAAAGTAAATGAAGATGTTCTGATATGTAAAGAAAGAAAGACTGGTAATAAAGCCAATCTAAAAAGTTGGTAAATATGTTAAGACATGTAAAAAGATATAGTGTGTTGATGTAATTGATCTAAAAAGGGAATAAAGATGTTTCAGATATAGAGAAAAATTTAGTTTCGAAATAAAATCGATCAAAAGTCGATAAAGATTTTCAGCAATATAGAAAAATGTAATCTGGTTATATAGTAAAAGTAAAGTTGACGACCTTAGTCGAGGGTGACCCTAAAGGCTCCCTTTTCAATAACTACGACACTGCAGTGTAGGGGAGGGCTCCACTCTATTCCCAGGATTGCTCCACTTTACCCTTGATCTTCACATTACAGTGCCGAGTGCTAAGCAAAGTTGCACCAAGTATCATTTTTGAGTCATTGGTATGACTCGACCTGGGATTGAACCACGATTTCCCGGACCGTTGGTGAACACTCTACTCATGAGGTCAATGGCCCAAAACGGGCCATTGATCTCATGAGTTATAAAATCGATCTAAATGGTTATATAATCAATGGTTATATAATCGATCTAAAAAGGAAATAAAGATAATCAGATATCTAGAAAAATATAGGCTGGTAATATAATCAACCTGAAAATGAAATGATGTAAAGAAATTTAGAATGGCAATATAATCAATCTAAAAAAAAAAAAAAAAATAAAGAAATTCATACATGTAGAAAATATAACCTGGATATATAATCGATCTTAAAGAAGATAAAAATGATCAGATATGGAGAAAGATAGAATCTGGGTAATATAATCGACCTAAAAATGGGTTTGTGGCAGACCAAATGCGATATAAGACGTCATAAAACCTGTGGTCACAGACTAGCTTCCATTCTATTAAATATATTTAAAAAAATAATATATATTCACTTATATATATATATATATATATATATATATATATATATATATATATATATATAAGTAAATATATATATATATATATATATATATATATATATATATATATATATATATATATAAGTAAATATATATTATATATATATACTACCCTACCCCCTAAAAAGGAAATAAAGATGTTCAGGTATGTAGAACAATATAATCTAGTAATATAATTGCTCTCAAAAGTATATGTTAAGATATATAAAGAAAGACTGGTAATAAAATCTATCCACAAAGTCGATAAATATTTTCAGATATATAGAAAAATATAGTCTGATAATAAAATTGATCTAAAAAGTACATAAATATATTAAGATATTTACAAAAATAGAATCTGGTAATATAATCGACTTTAAAATAAACATGTTCAGATATGTAGAAATATGTAGACTGGTAATATAAAAAAGTAAGTTAAGTTGACTACCCCTAATTAAAACTAGTAGTACTATTTACCCGTATCTAAAATTAGTGCTACTATTTAACCCATAATTAAAATAAGAAATATTATTAAACCCAAATCTAAAATTAGTAGGTAAAGTTGGTGACCATAGTCGAGGGTGACACGAAAGCTCCCATTTCAATAGCTACGACACCGATGTGTAAGGGAAGGCGCTACTCCATTCCCTCGATTGCTTCACTTTACCCTTGATCCTTACTTTATAGTGTTGGGTGTTGAGCAAGGCTGCATGAAATACCATTTTTGAGTTTGTGGTATGACTCGACCTGTGATTGAAACCCGGTCTCCCGGACCATTAGCAAATACTCTACTCATTAGGCCAATGGCCCGGTGAATCGACAGGAAAATAAGTAAATAAATATGCCCTGATAAATAGATAGATATATTCTGGAAATATATATAATAAATATAATCAGGTGAAAAAAAATTGTTGGTTTCCATAAATTTTACGATATATTACAATTTGATATTTATGTACAGATTTTTTCGTAATTCGCAATTGTATATTCATGTACAGTGTTTAATGGAAATAAATTTTAAAACAATACTAAACGTATGTCATTTTATATAGGAGTTTGTTGTTTTAATCGCAATTCTTTAGTTATATACAGATTTTTTAGAATTGTTTTTTTTAAATTTATTTTCAAGTTTATTTTTTTCTTTAAGTATAAAATTAAAAAAAAAAAATTTCAAAGGGGAAAAAAAGGAAGAAATACATACCGGAATGAACAGATAACCGAATAACGACGTCATTGTGGCAAAGAAGCAGAGTAAAGTGGCCTCCCGATTTTTAAAGGAAAGATTTAGAAGTCATCAGTAGAGCTTAGCTCTGATTGGCTGTTGCAAAATTATATATAGAGCCTTTTCTGTCGTCATTTTTTTTTCTCCTTGTGTGGATGCGCAGGGATGGGAGTTGGATGGGAGTTGGAGTGCGATCGATGCCAACTGGGTCATTTGGGTGAGAGGGTCTGATGTTAAAAGACCCGAACCCTCCCCCATGAACCCAAAGGAAACATCACTGACGACCCATCCTGACGACCCATCCTGAAGCATCAACTAAGATGTATGGTAAAATATAAACAAGAATATTCTTCTTTATATTCGTATTTTAATTTTCTTCTTTTCCTTTTTCTATTATTCTTTTATTCTTCTTTGCCTTCAGTCGTATAATGAAGAGTGAAACGTTACCTAAGAAATAAATCATTAGTAATACATACATTATTTGTTAAAGAGATTTTCTTATATATATATATATATATATATATATATATATATATATATATATATATATATATATATATACTTTCTTTAAGAAAAACAACGAAACCGGTCACATAGGATTATGAATTTATTTCAATCCTGTTACGCATTTCTGAAATTTCCAAAAACACGAAAAAAGTAACAGGACTTCTTCAGATCCTTTTGGATAAAAAAATGAATAGACACATGGTAGTGGGAGGGGATAGTATGAGGGAGTCGAAGAGTTGGGAGGGAGTCTTAGAGGGGTGAGGAGTTACCTCTTCATTAAGCCCACTTCCGTATTAGATTTAACTTTTGGTTAGCAGTGTAGTAAATATTGTTTTTTTAAAAGGTTTTTAAAATTTATATTTAGACCTAAATTACAGGTTTTTTATTGACTAAGATTTAAAACTTCAAATAAAAAATTCAAGTAAGGTACAGTATTAGATATATTAATTTTAAAGCAAATATTTACTTTCTTTACTATATTTTAACATTTCAAAATTATTTAGAAAGCATTAATTCGTTCCACTTTTTATGCGGAGTACGTATGTATTATATTCTTTTTTACAATTTTCTATCTAACAATTTATTTTATTTTTTCTCAAAATTAGCTCTATGTTGTTATAGAAAAAAATTGTTAATTATTTATAGTTTAAATTTAGCCCTATGCCTACACCTAGCTATTAGTTCATTTCTCTTATTTAATAATTTTTTTGGCTCAGGAAAGAGCAAAATGTGGATTTTTTCTTCAAGACACAGGTTGCACCTACTATCGAAAGATTTTGGGGTACTAGATCTTCTCAATATGGACCATTGTATTTCCGGGGTTAACCCTTTAACTTTTAATCCCCAATAATGTTTGGATAGAGCAGTTTGATTTTTTTGATGCTCATGGAGAAGGAGAATTTATGATTTCCATACCTAATTTTAAAATTAGTAGATGAAATATATATATATATATATATATATATATAAATATATATATATATAAAGTCATCTACGGAGAAATCTGTCTCGTTCAATCAGATCTCATAAATGAGGCTAGACATATTAGCTTCACGTAGCTGGGATCGAAACCCGGTTGACTCAACCGCCAATCCAACCTTCTAACCCTTCAGCCACGAGGAGCCAGTAGCAGCGAGGTGAATTTTAAACGGTTATTAATCACAATTACTATTGTTTACATACATCCGTTTAACGGCTACCGAGACCTCAATTCATACATGAAGAGACTTGCAATAAACGCTAATGGCAATGATTACTTCATTCGCCGGAGAACTCAACCCTACGTGGGTAGGGGAGTATATATAATATATATTTACTTATATATATATATATATATATATATATATATATATATAAGTAAATATATATTATTTTTTAAATATATTTAATAGAATGGAAGCTAGTCTGTGACCACAGGTTTTATGACGTCTTATATCGCATTTGGTCTGCCACAAACCCATGAAGTGAGATAGTGACAACTAATACTCTTATATATATATATATATATATATATATATATATATGTGTGTGTGTGTGTGTGTGTGTGTGTGTGTGTGTGTGTGTGTAAAAGTGGTAGAATTTTGTGAACCTGATAAGACGATAAAAATAAGTGGAAAAGTGGGTAAATCAAATACTTGCAACGGGTTTAGTGGTAATATTTCGTTCTTTATTCATCTGACTAAGCTTTTTTTAATGTTTCTGAATAAAGAACGAAATATTACCACTAAACCCGTTGTAAATGTCTGGTTTAGCCACTTTTGCACTTATCTCTACTATATATATATATATATATATATATATATATATATATATATATATGTTTACCTGTGGTTGTGTATGCATTTCTGTGTATTTAGGCCGCAGACTTTCTTATAGGCATATCTTATGAAAGATGACGTACAAGGTATTAGAATTTATCTTTTTTATTATCCATTTCGTGTTCACGAATGACTTGTTACAAATGAGAATAATGGCAGCTTAGTAATTGTCTGAAATATCTAATACCACGACCCAAATACATGTCCTTTAGACCTTCATGGGTCATTGTCGAGCATGTGCGTACAACTACATGATTGGTCCTTAGATATTTTATATGTTCGATGAACATTTTGAATGAGAGCGTTCATCAAGTGCAGTTGACGTCGCGATTGAACTCACTGCTTTAAATGTGTTGGAATCACAAAATGCTTGGATTAATCATGAACAATACGCAAAGTTATACCCGTACGAGCAGCTCATCTATGTTGAAGTTAACTACGGTCTAAAGAAATTGAATGTTGTTAGGAAACCGATATTTACCCGAGAGAAATAAATACGAAATATGAGTAACGGTAGAGATGAATTTTTATTGCTTACAAAAGTTAATCTATTTTATGGTTCTGTTCATAAGATCTAGATTGTCTCCAAATTTGATCAACAGTAATTTGATTTATCTATGATTCTAATTGGTTAAAAATGTATTTCTAATACTTTGCAAGGGAAAATATATCTTAAACTAGTATAGGTTTCGATCCTTTAAATGTTTTGGTGAAGAAAAAAATTGTATCGTCTGCAAACTCAAAGAAAGGCGCAATTCAAAATGAAAGCACTTATTAGATGAAGAAAACAAAAATACGCTTTCAATTTTTAATGCTTCAAAAGACTCTGTTTTGTAAAAAAAAACATTTTGATATGAAAATCAACTGATTTTCCATATATATATATATATATATATATATATATAAGTAAATTTGTAAATTGGCCGACCGTAGTAGATAGCGACCTGGGGGCTCCTTTTTCAATAGCTACTACATTGAGGACTAGGTGCAGCCGTTCCTCCATCCCTAGATAGCTCTACTAGTTTTTGATTCATAGCATTTAGTGGTGAGTATTAAACAAGGAGGAAGCAAGTAGTTTTTCTTGAGTCTTTAGTATGATACGACTTCAGATTGAACTCCGGACCATTAGTGAAAACCCTAACCATATTCGAATGGGCTGGCATTATATATATATATATATATATATATAATGGCCGAGGGATTTCGTTTTATATATCTTGTCTAGTTAGGCTGAGAACCTTTTGCTTAGCGCATGGGTTAGTTAAGTGCTAACATCGACTTAATTTTTAAATTTTGATTCATCTTTTTGAATTTTTGTGTTTTAAATTTCATTGAAACGTTCAATCAAAAATTTCCTGAATTTGATTTAAAAAGATCCCATGTTAATGAGGCCCAACATCATTGCCTGGAAGATTGCATCCAGCTACAAACTATTGTTGTCCCCAATATAAATTTTAGCGTAATAACATGACATATCATAACATGCCGCGTTGGCTGGGGCTGAAGAAAACAATGATTGATGGTTTCATCTCAGTCACTGCATATTATTATTATTATTATTAATCAGTTTTCAGTTCTACTTTGGTTTTTTTTATAACTCTTCACTGGGTCGTTACCCATTACCTTTGCTGAGGGAAGATTATGATTATATGTAATCAGGATATTTCGGCTTTTTGATGTCTCTTCTGGATGATATTTTTCAGTTAAACTGATATTACTTTTCTAACGAGATAAGCAGTTTTGCAAAGTGCAAATTTTTTTTTTTCAAATATCCTGGGACTACCAGTTATCTTGTTCATGCCCGTTCATTTATCACATCGTTGGCTCCCAATATTATTGACTCAGTGGTAGTTTTAAGGGGCTTCATTTAAAAAGTTTTTTTTTGAGGTTTTATTTTTACTTATTTTATAATATTCTTTTATCGTCTAAATGTCTGTGATATAGTTTGATATACAAACGCTACACATGACGCCCACTAAAAGTAATGCTACAGAAACACCGAAAAGCCGTATCTCGGGAGAAGTTGAAAAGTCAGGTCTGGCGGACCATATATGGAAGGAAATTGGAAACCATCTGCCCCTGTGCAATCAACCTAAAATTTTTGACAGGAAAGAATCCTGGAAGGTAAAACGTCTCAAAGAAGTGACGCACATGTTAAGCAATAATGACCTGTTGAGTAGAATAAGTATAGAAATGAATACGATTTGGGAACCATTAATCAAAATGGCTCCATAAAAAATTGTGATATGAGCTATTGCACGAAAAAATCTGATAGGAGAATGGAAGTAGAGACATTAGGTTTATAACTCCTTAAAATTTAGTCCTGATTGTCTGGCAAGGATACATGGCGCAAAGGATAAGGCGTTTTGTTGAAAAGTGCTTCTGAGTGAAGTTATCTGGAAGTGGTAGGTTCAATCACAACAACACGTGAGATTAAGAAGGAATACTTACAATAACTTAATACTTGTACTCGTCATGGTTACGGAACTGGAACAGTATATCCGCGTCGGTCATATAAAGGGTTCAGTTCGAGATTGCACCTGGGCTCCTGAGTTCGAAATGAAATTGCAGAAGAAGGCCAACAGACAAATTGGTCGAAATGTTTTGAGTATACCAATACAGATGAGGTAAGAATAAGAAATCATGATTGATTGATGTGTTATAGCATTATAGTTTCTAACCACTATCTGGTTTATTGCTCCTTATTTTCAATTGTTATATTTTGACCTTTTGACCCGGCCAAAAATGCCATTCCAAGGTGATGCACCGGAAGGAAGTGACACATTCTAATGGCAGTTACGAGAGGAAATCGCGTGGGCGGAAATTGGCTGATGAAATGGGAAGAGCTAAAAAAATTCCCATGGTACACTTATAGACTGATGCACTGGAGGAGAGTGACCTGTGAACTGCATGACAGTTATTTCCGCTTGATGACGATTAAACATTCGATTTCAAAGATCGAGTGGGCAATCGTGTGGGCGTTGAATTATTATATAATGCAGTCGAGACGGAAGTCAAGTGCCAGTTGAGTTCCGGTTCCAGTCGAGTTCGACGGCCAGTTGCAGCAGAGTTGGAGTGGGAGAGAGACGAGATGTGGTAAGGGAAGCCACACCAGGCCAAAGTGACCCACGGGAACCCTGATTGAGTTTGGGGACAAGAGAAGTTGCTGATAAGATGCAATAAAGAAAGTCTTCACCCAGCAGAGTGGCCCCTGGGCCACCGGCTGAGCAGCCCTGGAGAACGAGAATAAGTTTGGGGTCAAAATATTTCAGTTCTGTTCGGTCTCCAGCTCCCTCTCACACGCAAACTTTGAGTAACCCTTTTCGAACCCTTGCAATAAAGTGAGAGGTAAATGTTGTTAAAGAAGTCTTCCTGCGTGCGTCTTTATCATTGAGTCTGTTTATTTATTATGTCGTTATGATGCTGTAGTTGACGATATAGCACAATCAGTTTTAATAGAAAACTCCCTGATAATAGTTGCTTATTTGACCTCTATTAATGATTATCATTGGTGTTTATAACGGCTGGAGAAGAAGCTAGACGGCAATTACACAAGAATGCTGCGAGCAATCTTGAACAAGTCCTGGCGGCAACAGCCCACAAGACACCAACTGTACGGCCACCTGCCTCCTATCACGAAAACTATTCAAGTTAGACGAACCAGACATGCACGGCACTGCTGGAGAAGCAGGGACGAGCTCATAAGTGATGTACTCTTATGGACCCCCACACATGGCCGTGCAAAATCAGGACGACCAGCACGAACATACATTCAGCAACTATGTGAGGATACAGGATGTTGTCCTGAAGACCTGCCTGAGGTGATGAACGATTGGGGAAAGTGGCGAGAGAGGGTCAGGGATATCCGTGCTACCAGCACGACATGATGATGATGATGATGATTGGTCTTTATACCATTTCACATAATCCAATATTCCATAGAATTTACATGTTGTTAAATGAATAAAATATTATATTTCATCGTGCTTTTTGATATTTTATCGGTGTAAGGATTTGGAAAACAGACACAAAGTGGTCAATTGGTTATTATTATTATTATTATTGGTCCACTGGCCTAGTAGTTAGAGGGTTCGCCGATGGCCCGGGAGACGGACGTTCAATCCCAGATCGAGTCATACTAATGACTCAAAAAGTGGTACTTGATGCCTCCTTCCTTTGCTTAACACTCAGCATTTTGAGGTATGAATCAAGGGTAAAGTAGCCCAATCAAGGAAAAGGAGTAGCACCCTCCCCTACGCCTTGGTATAGTAGCTATTGAAAAGGGAGCCTTCGGGTCACCCTCGACTACTATTGCCAACTTTACCTTCTTATTATTATTATACCACTCCTTCCAAATTGTTCATTCCAGTGTTAGCTGTTGGGCTTTCATTATGGTCTGACAGCAAGTATCCTCGGGACTCCAGGACTCTTCTCAGTATTCTAGCAGATCAGAGTAATATAGACTGGACGATTTCGATCTTCTCACTTATTTCCAGTTTCTCTCGGCTCTTCTCCAGGCTCTTAGGGATCGTTCTGACGGCAACAAATATTATTACTCCTGGCGAGTTTTTCACATCAGCGTTAGTTAATGGTCATCAAATAGAGTTTTAGTGACCGCAAATCTCCTCATGTCTCCAGGACTCTTCTCAGTATTCTTGCCGATATCAGTAATACAGTAGTTTGGATGGTGTTTGTGTAGCATAGTCAAAATACGAAATGTTAAATATTCAGATGCAGGGGAATCCGCGAAACACTGACGACTCTCGGTAGTTCAGGTACAAAACGTTTATTAACTTCTTGAGTTTAGTTTTTCTACAGGAGAGAGAGACACAATTTTTATTATGCTGACTGTTTCTACATCGTTCTTCAGTCAACACCCAGCTAGACTGTCCGGCCCAGAGTCAAATCTCAACTAACTGACCCAACAAACGCACTGCGCATCCCGTAGCCCCCAGCTGGACTGGCCTCGCCCAGAGTCAAATCTCAACTAACATATTTTTTCAAAAATCACCAAAATTCCCAGCCCATAGCTTCCAGGCATGACGTCATTCACACCCCAGTCACATTTCCTATCTCGGGTTTTTATTATGACATTTTTGATTGTCATATCCTCTGCGCACGAGCGTGAACACCTGCGAAAAGAGTCGAATAGTTCAAAGCCTAACCAAACCGAATGATAAAATATAATTAAAATCATTCCGCAATTATATAACATTTGTTCACTCTCTGGTTTTAAAATCTTCCAGCCTCCTAATCAAATCATTACAGATCGTTCCAAATGTGCCAGTTACAGTTGATATCAATTGTTATATAATCAAGGTAATGATTTTTTATATCAATCATTTTCGTAAATTATATTTTATTATTTAGTTCGTAAGGCTTTGAACTACTCATGTCTTTTAGTCCAGGGCAGAGTCAGATGTTGCAGTCTTACATCCATGTACAAATGATATGACAATCATCATCAGTCATTATAAACCCCAGACAGAAAATGCGGCTGGAGTGAGGATGACGTCATGCCCAGAAGAGATGGCCCTGAGAATTTTGAAAAGACAGTAGTTGAGTATTCGACCGTTGAAAGGCAGTTGAGTTTTCTACCGTTGAGGCGTGCGGTTAATTTTTTCGAATCTTGACCGGCAGAAATGAATTGAGATCTTAAACATCACAAGATGCGCCGCGCGTTAGGGTGGGGTCAACATAGTATGGTTAGCATAGGCTTTTAAGAATTGCGTCTCTCTCCTCGCGTAGCCATGGACCGAAGCCAGAAATTAATAAACCCGTTCGTATCCGAAATGAAAGAGTCCGCCTGTATTTGTATATGTATTTTTATACTGTTGTGGCTATACAACACACAGCCTTTTTTTAGTTCTTTGGCAAGTTCATAGTACTTATTTCTGTTTTTTTTTTCATTCTGTAGTTCACAGGGATGCTAAATTCCACTATCTGGCTGGGTCTTTTTTTTTTCTTTTAATTTATTTTTTTTGTTAATTATAACTAAGTCTTGTTTTCCATCCGGGATTAGATGATCTGTTTCTATTGCAAAATCTCAAAGGAAATTATAAATTATCATTACTCTTTGAGAATTTTTCAATCTAGCGTTAGCTGATGGTTTTTCACTGAAGTTGTGAGTGACAGAAAGTCTTCTCAAATCTCCAGGACATTTCCCAGTATTCTGACTGATCTCAATAATGATGTAGTTTCGACGTTCTCCACTCGTCCTCTTATTTCAAAGTCCTTTATCAACCGTTTGGTGACTGTACCAAGAGCACCAATTACAACAGTTATAAACGTCACTTTCATGTACTACATTTTTTTTTCAGTTCCCTACCAATGTCCTGGTACTTATCCTTCTTTTCACTTTCTTTTAATTTTACTCTATGGTCAATCGGGACAGCAAAGTCCACAATTTTTCAATTTTTTTTTCTTTTGAGTTTTTCACATCAGTGTTAGCCGATGGTTTTCCACTGGAGTTTGAGTGACAGCAAGTCTCCTCAAGTCTCCAGGACTCGTCTCAGGATTCTGGCCGTTCTTAACAATGCTGTCGTTTGGATAGACTCTACCCGTCCGTCAACTTCCAAGTCCTCCTGGCCTATTATCATTATTATTATTATCACTGTGATTATTACTATTATTTGTTTGAGACTGGACAGATAGCTGTAATTATAAACAGACTGATGAATACATTAATGATTTTCACAGGTAATTACAGGTTCTCAAAATAGGGATTATGCAAAGAAGAAAAGTCGAATGATTTCGTTTAGAAAATTCATATCAATACACATGGGGTAAAATTCTAAACAATTTTATAGAAATAAGCCTAATTTTTTCATGTCATCAAAGTTCGTCATCAGATACTTCTGGGGGTGTCCTCGTGGTGTAATGGTTTAAGTGATGAACTGCGGAATCGTAGTTAGCGAGTTCGTACTCCAGTTATGCTATAACGTTTACTTTCGGGCAAATAACGTTGGGAAACGTATGAATCCCCTTATCCTCCCAGCTATGGGTTATATAGTACCACTACTGTTCTTCTAGGAAAATGGCTTTGGTATTAAATAACCTACAAAAGTTGATATGCCATTAAACAAAGAAACCAAACCAAATACTTCTTTAAAGTTTAGCTTAGAACTTCCATTCAAAATGAATTATGATAAGATAATTCTTACGAGAAATTTAGGGAGAAATCTGTCATTATATTTGTAAATGAGTAAGACGTTCTTACGATTTATACTTCATTTTTTTATTATTATATTTTACGTGAAAATATGTGCGTATGGCATTCGAAGACTAGATATTTGGTTTATTGTTCTGTCGACCACTGTTTTGTTTACTGCCTAACATTAGAATCAGTATTCATCTTGTCGGAATACGTCAAATAAACGTGGTAGCCTTTATATAAATGAGTGTGCATAATATTAATATACATCATAACCTTCAAATCAAAAACCGACAAAGGAAAATAATAGAATGATATATATATACACGATGTTTTAGAATGGACCGGAGAATTACACAGAGAAAAGGTAAAGAGAGAGAGAGAGAGAGAGGGAGAGAGAGAGAGAGAGAGCAAATAGATTAATAACGAAACCAAGAAAGTTGATACGAAAATAAAAATACAATAAAAAAAATTTTGAAATTTGATAAAAACAGCTGAAGAAAAAAAGAAAAAGAAAAATAAAGAAACAAAAACAAATAACTTCAACTAACGGACATTCTATTTAGGCTTTCATTGGTCTGTTAGTTTTGCAATTGAACGGGTGTCTACTAAGCGGGAGACCGGATATTACCCGTAGCGTTAACAAATGGCTACTTCCGGCAAAGGTGCGCGGACACGCACCGACAACCAAAATCATATCACTTGTTCAGCTGACCGTGCCAAATGGACGAAAACGGGGCCTTCCATCAGCCGGGAAACCCCCCTCTGATCTAACACGGAACCTTCTGTTGATATTAGTGATTGCACCACGCTCTTGCTTTGGTTACTACTTCCTGTTTGTTGATGTTTGCTGTTGTGACCTCTGGTCGACTACCCTCGTAAATTAAATCCTTGTTTTTTTTTCTTCTTTTTTTTTCTTTTTTCTATTTGTTTTGTTTCGATTATTTATTTCTCTGATTTTTTTTCCTGTAGATTAATTTCCATTCAGTGAACGGACAGAAATGCGTGTATGTTAGTAAGGCAATGTATTTAGAAGTATGCAGTGGTGGCAATCGTCGTGGTTTGACCGTTTTTGTTAGGTTCTATTGCATAACAACCCGTATGGGGTAATTAATGCCAAACGCTGTTCATCTCTCTCTCTCTCTCTCTCTCTCTCTCTCTCTCTCTCTCTAAAAACCTTGACAACAACTACACATGAATACTGCGAGCAATTTTGAGCAAGTCCTCGAGGCAACACCCCACAAAGTAGTAGCTGTACGGCTACCTACCTCCCATCACGAAAACTATCAAAGTTAGACGAACCAGACATGCAGGACACTGCTAAAGTAGCAGGGACGAACTCATAAGAGATGTTCTCCAATGGACCCTCTCACATGGCCGAGCAAATGTGATGATACGGGGTGTAGCTCTGAGGACCTGTCAGAAGCGATGAACGATAGGGAGGAGTGGCGAGAGAGGGTCAGGGATATCCGTGCTGGTGGTACGGTATGATATATATATATATATATATATATATGCGTGTGTGTGTAGGATTTTTAAACAAATAATTTGTAGGTAACTCGATTTTGAAAAAGTCTAACGCTCATTTTTTGGCCCACAGATAAATGGTTTCGATTACTGTAATCCACCAATGATAATACTATTTTATATGATTTTTGGCACACAGTTATCAAGTTTCAAGTATTGCTATTTGGCACTAATAATGCTTTTTTTTTTTAATTATAACCATCTGTTCACACATAGCGAAGTGGTTTTAATTATTGTTCATATTCAGAGTTTTATAAGCACTCAGTTAAAGGACTTCAAGTACTGCTATCTAACACTAATAATTCTATTTAATATTAATCAGTTTGGGGCACTGGTTGTATGGTTTCAAATATTGCTGTGAATTTGTTTGTCCCAAGAGCAATATAAAGACTACTCTTATGACAAACACACTGGTGCTAAGTTTTACATGACAAGACGATTAGTCGGATCGGACCTCTCCGACGGCCCGTCTTGGCCAAGGAAGGATCAAAGTTGAGTGTTGCTAATCACGTGACCCTTTCTTTCCGAGAGGTATACTCAGCCTCGAGCATCCCTTCCTTGTTGTGGGGTGGTCTTAAACGTATGTAGATGTTCAAAGGATATGTTTAACAGACATAGCTGACAGGGCGTCGTAGTCATTTTGCGAAGATTTTTCTCAATTTATATATATATATATATTGGTTTGGATCTTTGGCATATTGTTAGGGGAGCCCGAACAAAATATAGAGTTGTTCCAATTTAATCTGGTGTGAGTGACCGAAAATGGGACTTCAGCCATGATACCTATGGAGTGGACAAGAGATATATCTTGCCCAGTCGGCGGAGGCTGTAGAATACATCGACTACCTCTCTCCAGAGAGGGAAGAGCCCGTCAACGAGTGTTCAGGATATGACACTAAATAATCTGATAGTGACGTTCCAGTAATGCTGGAACTTTGGGGAATGCGGAGTACCCCTTTATTGCCATCGTTCCCAATTCAAATCTTTTTCGGAGTGGTAGCATCTGATAGAGTCCTACCTATGGGTCAAATAGAAAAAAAATGTGTACTTGTGCGGAAGTGAATTGCTTGTAATAGAACTGTTTTGACATAAAAACTGCGTACTTATGCTAATCTGAATTGTTTGAAATAGAACTGTTTTTGCTAGCTAAATTAATTGTTTTAAAATGAAATTGTTTTTGACATTGAAACTGTGCTAGAATGAATTGTTTTCAATGGAACTGTTTTGACATTCAACTATGTGTAAACAAAAACTGCACTTATACTTATCTGGTTTGGTTGAATTAGAGTTGTTTGACTAAATTGAATTGCTTGAAATAGAAATGATTTTCATAAATAAATCCTGTATTCTAAAGTGAATTGTTTGAAATAGAACTGTATATATATATATATATATATATATATATGCCCAGTTGACTGGGGCTGTAGAATGCACTGACTGCAGATCTGCAGATGGTTAAGACTCTCCGAACGTGTGTCCTGTTTGTGACACTAAACAATCTGATGGTCAGGTTCCAATGATGCTGGAGCTTTGAGGAATGCGGAGCACCCCTTCATTGCCACCACGCCCAGTTCCACTCTTGACCGGAATTGTAGCCCCTGATAGGGCCCTATATACGGGTCAGAAATAACTAAATAGCATACTTATGCTGAAATGAATAGCTTAAAATAGAACTGTTTTGATATGTAAACTGCAAACTCATGTTAAAATAAATTGTTTGAAATAGAACTGTTTTTGATATTGAAACCGTAATATACTAAAATTAATCGTTCGAAATTGAACTGTTTTAACATTTAACTTTTTGTAAGCAAATATTATACTTATAGTAAACTAAATTCTTAGAATCAGAACCCTTTGACTAAACTGAATAGCTTGAAATAGAAATGCCTTTGACAATCAAACTGTGTAATTATGCTACATTGAATTTTTTTAAAAACAGAACTGTTCATTTCTATAAAAACAGATTTAGCATTTAATAACCTTGAAAGTTTGATGTGCCATAAAACACATACCACCAACCAACCAACCAACCAACTAGAGACCTAGCGTCATCAAAATAATTGATTCAGCAAAAATAATGTACAATAAAGAGAGAGTATAGTGATAAATTATGTATAACATCTGAACTTTTAATTTTCAAATTCATCTTCTATGTCTGTGGCTTTTGTTTATCATCAGTTTTAAGGGGGAGGGTTCATATTCCCTATATTGTTAACCCTGTCGGCGAGACTTGGAATACGCTGAGAGTCTTCCCTGTGTACATGTAAGACCCCTATAAAAAAGGATATGACACCAATTTGCTTTTGATGGTGAGATTTCAGTTGTGAAGGTTAGTTAAGTGATGAATACCTCTTCATGGCCATTACCCCGAGGTCCACTCTGTATCCAGTAAGGTCTCTTCTATGGATTAAATAGATTTCTTTGAAATTATGTGAATTTGATATGACCATGTATGGGAAAGAATGTAAATATGGACATACAAGAACGCTATTCCCAAACGTCTAAGCCTAAAATAACCCTAGATAGGGTGGAATGCGGTTAAAATCAATCAATTAATCGATCAGTCAATTTATATCGGATTTTTTGCTAAATTAAAATTCGTAGAACTCGCGATATATATATATTTATATATATATATATATATATATATATACTCCCCTACCCCCGTAAAGTTGAGTTCTCTGGCGAAGAAGTAATCGTGTTGCCATTAGCGTTTATTGCAAGCCTCTTCATATATGAATTGAGGTCTCCGTAGCCGTTGAACGGATGTATGTAAATAATAGTAATTGGGATTCATAACCGTTTAGAATTTACGTCGCAGCTAATGGCTCCACGCGGCTGAATGGTTAGAGGCTTGGCGTTTAAGTCAACCGGGTTTCGATCCCAGCTACGGGAAGCTAATGTCTAGCCACACAGATGAGTTCTAATAGAACGAAACAGATCTGTCTCTGGATGACCATATATATATATATATATATATATAAATGAAGCAAAATCCATTATCATCATCATTTTAGCAAGGATTCCCTTGGCTTTCTCTTTACATCCGTCCCCATAGGCCATTTCTCTTGGTTGGTTCCCTAGATGGTAACTAGTGTCAACACACAGCTGATGGATGTAGGTATTTTGCTTCTTGCCCCAAACTGGTGTGTCCATGTGGAGGTGTCCGCAAGAAAACATCGTTTATGAGTTTGTCCCTGATTCTCCAGCAGTTCCAAAGAGGTTTTGTTCTTCTTGGATTGTTGGTGAGATGGGAGGTAAGCAGTTGTACAGCTGTTGTTGTGGGTGGATGCTTCCAGCATTTGTTCAAAGCAGAGGCACCATTCTGATGAAGTTCCCATCTAGCAAGTTGGTGCAGCCATACAATTCATTAATAAGATTACAGCTTGGAAGAATTCCCGTCTTATCTTATCAGGGAGACCATAGTTATAATTCTTTTTTTTTTTTCATTTAGCTTTAACATGAAGCTTACAGACGTTTTCCATTACTTATTACACTTCTTCTACTGTATTATTCATTAGTTTTTGTTAATAAAATACTATCGTGTATTCGTTTTTTTTATAAGCAAGGACGGGCTCATAAATGATGTACTCCTATGGACCCCCACATATGGCAAA
>CAUZXS010006078.1:2500-57500 GCA_963585895.1 Sepioteuthis lessoniana
ATGAACCCCCTTATCCTCCCAGCTATGGGTTAAATAGTAACACTACTGTTCTTCTAGGAGAATGGCTTTGGCATTAAATAACCTAAAAAGAGTTGATATGCCATTAAACAAAGAAACCAAACCAACCAAACCAAACTTATATCGGAATTTCCTCCACAAAATGGAAAGAGAGGTATGCAAATCACAAATATTCTTTCTCCCACGAACATCTAAAACACCAAACAGCACTATCTAAGCAATTCTGGAGTTTTAAAAATAAAGGGTTAACCCCTGAGATTCAATGGTCTATATTGAAAAAGTCATATACTCCAAAAAGTTTTGAAGGTAGATGTAGCCTGTGCTTAGAAGATAATAATACAAATAATGACTTATCCAGTGCCTGAAAATTTATTAAATAAGAGATGTGAATTAATATCAAGATGTAGACATAAGGCTAAATTTAAACTGTAGACTAATTATCTTAAAAAAAAGTTGTCCCTAAAAAAACATAGAAATAAATTGAGAAATAAGGTAAATAAACTAAAATAAAATAAAATGAAAAAAAAGAAAAGAAAAAATGTATCCAATATATGTACACGAAAAAAATAGGTAACTGAGGAAATAGACTCGAAATTAATATAAGTATTAATATTTCCCTTACAAAAAATTTATTATATGAACAAAACACCAACAAAGTTGATGAACGAACTTAACAAAAAAATAAAATAAAATAAAATAAAATAAATAAATAAGTTAAATTACCATAATTTCAACTGACGGTAAAATTAGAAAAATGAAAATAAATAAGCAAATAAAAAAACAGGAGTTTAAAAAAACGAGGAGATAATTCTTCACCCCTCTCCCCACCCCCCGTGTCTATTCTGATATATTATATCCATAAGATCTGAAGAAGTCCTGTTATATTTTTCTTCATGTTTTTGGTTTACATCAGAAACAAAAAACAGGATGGAAATAAATTTATAATCCTAAAGTAACTGGTCTTTGGTTTTTTCTTTAAAGAAAGTATATATATATATATATATATATTTTAGAAATCACTGCTCTATCATGCAGACTTATCAAGAATAACAACACTTAGTACCTCATTGGCCCTAGCTAGCATCTGGCTGGCAGGCAGAATTTGAATGGCCGCTAACTCAATACTGAACCCCTAACACCTGAAATATGCCCGAAGCAAGTCCGTGTATATATACACTAATATGCGCACTCATTGGTCCTGTAGCTAAGCACTGTGCAAGGAATGAACTTGTTTCCCTTCCAATAGTGGAATATTCCAATGTTTATATAATCTCCCTTCAACTCTTTACTTCAACTCTTTGTTCATTATGCATATTACCACTGACTCATTGCTACTGAGCCTTACGATAAAATTCTAACATGGCACTTCAAACAAAACTGAAGAGTGGGAAAGCTTCTTCATCAAAGCAGCCATCTCTGCCAAGTCAGCCAACAACTATGCCACAATATTTGCAAGGGAAAGGCTGATGAAAGAGAACCATCAAATGATGGATTGGGTATGCTAAAAGAGTTGGGCATCACGGCAATGGGAGAAGCCCTGTCTATCCTTTAACAAGCCAAGGAGCCCTCTATCCAGACCATCTATGCCAAGGTACTATCTGCCAAGCTTCCCCAACTCCACTTCGAAATGACCCCAACAATTCAGGAAATTTCAAATCAACTGGGAAGTATTTACCAGAATGACAGACATATCAACTTCTCAGAGCAGCATCCAATAATACAGTTGTGCTGATGAATCTGTCCAAAACACAATTATCAACAACTACCCTAAATTCTTCACCACTGACCCAGACAGGTTGCTAGAGATGATAGAGGCATTAGTCACTCGGAGATCGAATCCCATGGTCCATAGGATTACATTTGCATCAATATCACAGCATGAATACAAACCTATCCAACACATACACACATATATTACACACACAATATATATATATATATATATATATATATATATATATATATATATAAACATTTACACACATACACACACACACACACATATATATATATAACATGCACACACACACATATATATTATATATAAACATGCACACACACACACACACACATATATATATATAAACATGCACACACACACCCACACACACATATATATAAACATGTACACACACACACACACACACATAAACATGCACACACACACACATATATATATATACACACACACACACACACACACACACACACACATATATACATGCCCACATATATAAAAAATCTCCAAAATAATCTCTGCATAAATTGTCAGATATTATTTATTACAGGCTTTATATCTGTATTTTCCAAAAAAAATCAGTCCTTTTCCTCACCATTGAACCAAATCCTAATGCTAAAAAAGAAACAGATTTTCTGAGTCAAATGATGAAAGACACCAGTTGATTTTGAAGTATAAAACAAAATTGAATTAAAGAATACAAGATGTACTGAAAAGAGTAAAATAAATAAAAGAAACACTTGACCAAACATCGATAGTTAGGTAGTCAGTTTATGAGTCATTAATGTTAAACAGTCATTTCTGGTTATATTCATTGTTAATTCAACTATCAATAACAATTTGAGCTAAAGATGTCAGGAAGAAGTTTGTATGGCAAAAATTCAAGAAGCATCTACAAATAAAAACAAAAAATGAAAAAAAGAAGGAAATGATTTCACCAAGCATCAATTCCAATGTACTGGTTCTTTGGTGCTAAATATAATGAAAAAAAATTCTCAAAGTTTCAAATATTATTGGTGTTACTGGCAAACTGAAATTCAGCTATTATATAGAATGTCTTATGAAAGAAATTCTCATAGAGTTTCAATTATTAATGGTCTTAGTGGCAAACTAAAACCTAGATATTTGAGAGAAGGCCTACTACTAAATTATGAAATAAAATCATTTTTATATATTTCTTGACCATTCTGTAAATCATCAAATAAACAAAAAACATTTCTTGCCACTAGTTTTTGTTTATTATATATATATATATATATATATATATTGTAGTAAATGATGCATACTGAGTTTGTAAAAAAATATAGTTCCATATTGTAGCAGAGGAGTTTTCCAGGTGGTGTGATAAAAAAATCTATCTAAATACTGAAATAAATTATAAACAAGCAAACACTAATAACAAAATTTTAAAAAAGAAAAAAAAGAGAATTTGAGTTGAAACATTTTATATATTATTTCTAGTTCTGGGCAACAGCTTACAGAAGATATGTTGTGTGAGTATTTATATGTGTACAGTGCACATCAATGTTTTAGTATTCTTTTGAAAATGCTTACTTGCTTGTCAGTCCTGAAATTCCTTAGAGGATAAAACTTATTTACCATTGCAACATTTTGGAGCTGATTACTTTTGGTTAATTTTTCTTCTGAGAATTGCACCTGACTTGTACTTGGGATTTGGGTCTATCAATACTCACCAGCATTTTGGTGATAAAATGAGGAAAAGTTCTTTTTGGAAATGCAAGATACATGTGGGTCTTTTTTATCTTTAGATGACACGCATAGGTTAAGGACCATTATATATATATATATATTCATATGAGGGTCATTCAAAAATTTCTAAGCCTCACCCAGAGAAAAAAAAAATTTAGCTGAACATTTTTAACTGACATTTTGATGATGTCTGCAAAATGAGTCCCAAAAAATAGTGATGCCAGAGCACAAACTGAAAAGGGTCAACATTTCCAGGACACATCTGTGACTCCCTACAGGTGAGGCTTAGGACTTTTTCAATAACCCTCTCTCTCATATATATATATATATATATATATATACACATACATACATAGACACACACAGATAAAATTATTAAAATCATTTTGGGCAAGTTAAAAAATTACAATAAAAGCAAATAGTTCAAATACACAGTGAATGATACTGAGCCATAGGCAGTACTTCATATTTTGACTCTTAATATTTCAAATTATTTATATAGAAATGTAAATTATAATACCTTCTTCAAATGATTACATGACTATTCATTTTTTTATTAAAAATTAATTTAACATATTCATTATATGTAAAACTGAATTTGAACTTTGTCTAATATCATATCAATCTCACTGGGTTACACTGGTTTTGTCTTCTATGTGAATTTTGGAGTTTAGGATATGGGTTTTTGGTCAGATTTTAGTGAAAAGCTTTTTCTTTTTTAGAAAACTCAAGATGTCCTCTGGTTTGGTATTTTTGAAAAGGTCCTTTAGGTTGCTTGTCTGGTTGTATTTTGGGTGAGTTTGTACTCTCATAGTTTAAGAGAATGTGTTTAACTATGAGGGATACCTTACAGATTGAGATTATGAGGGTATCTTCCCCTTTTAGAAGGTGTAAATGGATAATGGTGTGGACAATGTGAAGTCTGGAAAGTATCACTTTTCTGTTTCTTCTGTAATCTACTGACCACTCATCAAAGGTAACTTGTATATGGTGGAGCTCGTTGGGTATTTAGTCATCCCATGATTTTTCCCATTTGTTATGTATGAATTTGTTAATGGTTGGTTTTAGATCCGCGTATGGAGTTTTTGTTGTGGATACGTCTGTCAGGAGTGCTTTTTTACAGTTTTGTCTGCCCTTTCATTTTCATGAATACCAATGTGGCTTGGTATCCAGGTGAGAATGATGCTATTATATTTGGGAAAGAATGTTCATTTAGGAGGGTTTAGATTCTTAGATTAAAAGATTTGATGGCCATCACTATATTTTCAAACAGGTTTTTGCATCTTATTTCCATGATGCAGTTACAGGCATGGTTTTGGGGGTATGAAATGAGTTTAGACTGCAACCTGATGTTCCTTTTTAATGAATGCTTCTTGGATTAGGATTCCTATGCAGACTATTTGATCTATGATACTTCTTTTGGCTCTGAAATTTGAGAGGAGATTGTTTGATTCAAGGAACCATGTCAGTCTTAGACTGATCATCCTCTTGAGATTTTTGCAAGAACAGTTGGTTAAAACTATAGATCTATAACTGGTAGGGTTTGTGAGATTTTTTGTTTGTTGAGTAGGGGTTGTGGATTGCTTCTATAGGGATGTTGCCAGAGAATCAGACATTGTTGTATATATTTAGATATTTCAAGAATATTGTCAGGTGTTCTTTGAGGAGGGTGGACCAGTGAATGAGTTATTGGGTTTGGATATTGAGTTTTGGAGTTTGGTAATGGTGAACATTTAGTTATAGGTTTCAGTATTGTCAGATGTAAATTTTCTTTTCTTCTGATTGAGTTGAATATATTGAACTAGTTTTATATGGATGACACTTGAGCAAATTTTCAGCAATCAGGTTATCTATGTTTTTCACTAGAGGCATTTGTTTCCTTGAGAGAGGTGATTTATTGCAGTGTTGATATTTTTATATATTTTCTTTATAAAGTTCCAAATTATTTTTGGATTTGTATTTGAGTTTATTTTTTAGGTGAAGGTTCTCCAAGAGGATCTTTTGGCTTCTTTGATGGCATGTAGAGTTTTGGTTCCTTGTTTGTATATTTTTAGATTTTCAGATGAAATGTTTGTTTTGAATTTCCTGAGAGTTGCTCAACATTCTCTTATGTTTTTGCACTTTTCTATGAACCATGGTTTGTCGTGTTTTAGGAATAGTTTTGTTAGTTATTGTAATGAGGATGTTGGTAAAATGTATTATAGGTTCTTCTGGATTTGGATTTGTTTCTGGGATTAGTGTGGCAAGGCATACTTTTTTGTAGAATTGCCTGTTTACTTTTTAAAGTTCCATTGTGGAGGTTTTGGAATTGTCTGTGGTTCTAAGTTTTCCATTATTGGGTTGTGGTCACTGCCATGGGGCTCTTCATATACCCTTCAGTTATAGTCTATGTAGATAAATGGGTCACTGAGAGTTAGGTCCCTGACAGAGAATTTACCCAAGGATGAATTAATATGAGTCTAAGATTTCTGATTGAGGAGGCATAAATTGTTTCTCTATTGATAATTTTTTCAAGGGTCAGGTCACTTTTGTTCATTGTTTTGCTTCCCCATATTATGTTGTGACAATTAAAGTTTCCCACCAAGATAGATGGTTTAGAGACTTGTTTTATCAAGCTGTTTAGTTCTTTTTCATTTATGGGGTCATGAGGTGGGATATACAGTGAGCAAATGAAGACAGTTTTATGTAAGATTGAGAGACTGCAATTGCTTCCAAGTGGGTATTGATGATGATTTTACTTTGGGAGAGATTTTTTAATAAAGATTGATAATCCCATGTTTGATTGGTTTGGTTTCTTAGTTTAATGGCATATCAACCACTGAAGGTTATTCAATGCCAAAGCCATCCTTCTAGAAGAACAGTATTTAACCCATAGCTAGGAGGAAAAGGAGGTTCTATACCTTTCCCAAAGGTATTTGTCTGAAAGTGAACATAATAGCATGACTGGATTTTGAACTCGCTTACTATAATCCCACAGTCCAGCACTTTAACCATTACACCATGGGGACACCTCTCTCCCATGTTTAATTTTTCATATTTAGTTTGTCACTGTTTTTTTATAGTGATAGTGTTTAGTTCAGCTATAAATAGAAACATCCGTTTGTAATTTGCCTTGTAGTCATGGCAGTTCCATTGGATTATTTTATGAGTCATACTTTTTAGTCTTTGTTGTGTGTTTGCAGTGAATTTTCTTTTGGTTTTAGTGGGTTTTTTTTTCTATTTGATTGGATTTGGTCATTTCCATGCTTTCTAAGCTTTTTGATCAGATTTTGTTGGGGCTTTTTGGATATTTAGCATTTCTGTTTTGAGGAGCTTTCCTGGGTCTCTGTTTCCATTTGTTCAAATCTGTTTTTTATATCTATCAGTGAGATTCTCAATCTATATCTGTTAGATTCCCTCTTCCAGGGAGATCTTTCTTCTGGGGGTTAGCGGTGGGCTTTCATTGTTATCTGATTTTCTTTTGGTGGGGAAGGTTTATTAGGCTTGGTAGCGATAACATGCTGAACATATGAGAAATTGGTTTGGTCGAGATAACATGCACAATATATGAGAAATTGACTCATTTCCATAATCAAATAAGTGTTCATTTTTGGGTAAAAGAATAAGTTCAAGAAACTAATTTTTGTATCTGTATTTCTGCATTTACTGAAAAATCTGCATTAGTTACAAAATTTCTTTGAGTTACTAAATAAATGATATTTGACTTGCCTTAAAAATCTAAAGGATCAAAACCCAAAATAATTTAAGAATTTTTTCCCCTCCTACATTGCTTAAAAAAGATTTTTTTAACCTATTAGAAATCAATCAAATTTTTTATCTAATTTTTTCACCTATTAAAATATGAATAAACAAAGGAACAAATATTTCTTTAGTAGGCACAGAGTTATTCTGCATCAAATCAACTATCTTTTGTTTTATTTCTTTTGAGTGAAAATCATTCAGGAATGCATTTAATTTTAACATTATTTAATTATCTTAAATTGAATGAATATGTTTATACAGATTTATTAATAGTGCTACTAAAGGTTGCTGATGAAAAAAATTTCAGCAGCAGCTTCATATACTTTTAATGCATGAATATATTTTCTCATTCACATTGTGACATATGCACACAAAATATATCACTTTTGATTTAAGCTAACAATAACTGCTACATTTAATGCATGAATCTTCACTTTCTCTTAAGATATTTATGCTCTGACTATTTTTTCTTACAAGAAAAGACTCTGTAAATTCTGTTTTTTTTTACAAACTTTTCATTCAATTAAAAGAAATTAGAATTTATATATTCATAGATCAGTGTTTTATTCAGTCATTTACACCAATGTCTGTTGCAAATATATGTATATGATATTTTACACACAAACACACACACACACACATATATATATATATATATATATATATATATATATAGAGAGAGAGAGAGGTGACATTTTATATATATATATATATATATATATGCGTATGTGTGTGATTTTTAAATATATATATAAATGTATATATTTCAAAGTGAATATGTCCATAAAGATATTTATATTTTTAAAAATCATTTTAGTTCTTATATATGTTTTCAGGTTGTTGCTTTTTTTTTGAGAACTTTCAATTTTTTTTCAGGTGTGGTACTTGGTTTATATAGAGGGTACTGTTTTGATAGGTTGGTTGTTTCTTTTAAAATCATAATAGATTCCTTGTAGGGATTGGTTCTTTCTTTTTTTTCCCTCTCTTTCTGTTTCTCTAAGTGTTTTTCCTGTTCTCCCTTGTGGGTGCCATTTTTTTTATTTCCCCAATTCGTCTTTAATATACAATAAAGTTTTTTGTTGTTTGACTCTGGGCCAGTGTGCGTTTGTGTGTCTCTTGTATGTGTATAGTTGATATACTAAAGAGTTTATTGGTCCTTTTTTTGTTAATATGATTTAGAATTCAACTTTTTTACTTTTTCCTGTGTGTGTGAATGTTTGAGTGTCTTTGTTTCTCTGTGTGTGTGTGTGTGTAGTTTATATTTTATTCAGTATGGGCTTAATTTTTCTATTAAGTTTTTTCTTTTATTTCAAGTAATATATAGTGTAGTTGTTAGTTTAATATACAGGCATTGGTCTGAATTTTCCATTGCCACATTTGTATCGGTGTTTAGATACTTTTAATTTTATATATATATATATATATATATATATATATATATGTGTGTGTGTGTAGGTAATATTTTATACATAAAAGTACACCCCAACAATCTTTTTTATAAAATTTTAAAAAAGCAACAAACACCAATTGGTAGGAACTTGAAGAAAGCCCAGAGAGAATTAACTAAAATATACCAAAAAGAACAATTACAGTATACCCAACATCAAATAGATAAATTCAGAAATTCTGTAGAAGACACCCAATCCCAACAGGGAGAGTAAATGAAGTTAGCAAAAGAAAAAGCACTTGGAGAGTAAAACTTAAAAGCTGCCAACCAAGAAGAAAGACTTTAGAAATGTAAAAAACCTTTTATGAACCTGCTTGAAAACCCTCCTGAAATAAAATGATAAACCCTAATGAAGAAATTATTAATTGCCAACTCAACATTAAACTTGATGCAATCCTGAAAAAATTATAAGCAGAAAAGCAGCATAAAATGTTTCAAATTGAACAAGAAAATTTGACAGCATTTTTGATTATGCAACATGATGTATGAACAAAACAAAGAAATGAACCAAAGCTGCATCCTCCCTGTGTGAAACTGACCCAAGTAATTACTTTCCCAATGACAAAGTCTCTCTGTATACATAGTATCAAGTTCACAAGAGTCTCATTTTTTTTCTCTTGTGCATGGTGTTTTATACTTAGCTGATCTCGAGTAAAATTTGCATACACTCAACTACTCTTGCCAGTTTTCCTGGCTCTGAGACTGTTTTTTCTTAAATCAAGGTGTTATGGCAGCCATACTTCTTCCCTTGGAGCCCTTTACTCATTTTGAAAGCCAGGCATATACTTGCTCATTTTGCCACAAGGGTAAGTCATCTTCTCTTCAACACTCCCCTTCTCCAACAAAGAAGACTTCAGAATCACTAAGACCGACAGAAGCATAACTCTTATTGCTGTAGCTGCTAAAGTTTATTGTACCCTGCTTCACAGTTGAGAAATCAATCCGTTACTTCTCAGATTTAGATTTATCATCAAAGGATTACGTGCAAAAATTCTTGAGGCAACACTTTTGTTTATAGATTTCTTTAAAGCATTTGAATACATACACAGAGGGGAAAATTGAGCAAATACTTTTTGCATATGGTCTCCCCAAAAAGATTGCCTGGTCAGCTGGGGCTATAAAATACACTGACTGTACCTCTGCAGAAGGGGTAAGACCCCCCTAACGAGTGTCCTTGATATGATACTAAACAATCTGATGCTGAGGTTCCAGTGATGCTGGAGCTTTGGGGAATGCGGAGCAACCCTTCATTGCCATTGCTCTCAGGTCCACTCTGGCCCAGAATGGTAGCACCTGATAAGGCCCTATCTATGGGTTGAATAGAACTAACAGCATACTTATGGTAAACTGAATTATTTGACTAAACTGAATAGCTTAAAATAGAAATGTATTTGACAATTAAACTGTGCTTACATTTAAACTGCATGCTTATGCTAAACTGAATTATTTGAAATGGATCTTTTTTTTGACATTGAAACTGTACTTACACTAAACTGAATTATTTAATATAGAACTGTTCTGACATTTAACTGTGTGTAAACAAAATCTGTACTTATACTAAACTGAATTAGCTAAATTAGAACTGTTTGACTAAACTAAATAGCTTGAAATAGAAATGTTTTTCACAATTAAACTGTACTTACATTTAAACTTCATACTTATCCTAAACTGAATTGTTTGAAATAGAACTATTTTCATAAAAATGGATTAGGCGTTAAATAATCTACAAAGGTTGATATGCCATAAAAACCCAAACAATCAACCAACCAACCCCAAAAAGACATTTATTGATATGATGATGCTCTAGAAAAACATAAAAGCTATGGTTTGCTCGCCTGATAGTTACTGACATTGCTGCAAGAGTCTTGCAAGGAAATATGTTAGCACCATCTTTATTTATAATCTGCCTAGATTACCTATTACAAAAATTAACTGATCTAATGAAAGAAAATCAAACTATCACTGATGTAGACAATAATCAACAGGAATTCTTTCAAGTTGCAGTCATGTCAATACTAATGTATGACTGCACCACCCAAACTTTAACAAAGCACTTGAAGTAAAAGCTAGATGGGAGCAACACGAGGATTCTGCATGCAGTTTAAAAGATATCCTGGAAGCAGCACCTCACAAAACAGCTGTTGCAGAGCCACTTACCTCCCATATCATAAATCATCCAAGTAAGAACAAAACACTGCTGGGGAAGTAAGGGCAAACTTATAATTGACATTCTCCTATGGAATCCCACCCATGGACACACCAGTATTGGCTGACCAGTGAACACCTATATTAATTAGCTCTGTATGGACATTGGATACTGTCTGAGAGACTTGCTCAGATCAATGAATGATATGTAGATTCTTTCTTTGTATACACTTTCCGTTATTTTATAAAGAAACATCCATTGTTGTTCATCATGCAACAATTTTTTTCTCAATCACAAAAACCTGATGAAGTTTTGATTAAACCTAAACGTTTTTATGTTGACTTTACCATCATAAATGAATTCATCACATTCAGATTATTTTGTCTTTTCTATTTTTTCATACTGTTGGATTTATTTCCATAATTTATATATATATATCAGCCCATCCAAAAAGTTGGGCCGGTTCTACATAAGCATTTACCATTATGAACAAAACTATCTGTGTAGATTATTTGCTTGAGCTTAGCAAATCATCATCCCTGATGAATAAACATTTTATGTGGATGAGGCAAAAGTATCTCTATTGATATGATGTAGAGGGAAAAAAATCACCTCTTTATAAATCCATGGACTGCTTTCTCAACAACATCAAGTTTTTTGTTCCAATAATTTTGATATTTCATTCATGATAAAATAATTTTTTTTAACAGTTTACTAAATTTTGAAAAGTTTAAAAATAAATAATAAAATTTTCCTTTCATAACATGTCAGTTCTTTCAATTCATAAGATTAGGGATATAGAATATACCAACAGCATCCCTAGTAGAAGTGTAATACCCTCTCTCTCCTTCACTTAAAATAGGGGTGACTTGAATATGACACTAAACTGCATCCAGTGGTGAGGATCCAGTTCCAGGACTTTGGGGAGTGTGGAGTACCCTTTCATTGTCATTCTCTCAGATCCACTCTGACCAAAAGTGGTAGTACCTATTACGGTCATGTTTATCAGTCAAAGAGATCTTTTGAAAAATTATGACCATTAAATAGAAATACTTGAAACCATATAACTAGGTAGAAATTGTTGTATGAAGAACAGTTATTTGAAGCTATAATTATTTACAAAGGATTATTATTATTAATTGCTTGAAATAATTGAGTAAATTATTAGTATTAGATAAAAAAATACTTGCGACCATATAACTGTGAACAATTTATTTGTATTAATAGACAGAAGGAGTTACAATTGTTTACAAAGGATTGTAATTATGAAAGAAAAAAAGACTGAGTTCAGCATTAAATAACCCAACAAGGGTTAATATACCAGTCTAACCAACTTAATTTGTATAATTGTTAAATTTGGAAAGTGATATTAACTCAAAGTGTCTCTCTCTCTCTCTCCAAAAGAAACAAAAATAGCGTAAAAATAAGTTTATTTGTAAACATTGATGAAACTGTTCAATGACATTCCATCTTGAAAATTGGAACTTTGTTAGTTTGCCAAGTTTTATTAATATACATTTTTTAAGTGTAGATAAAATTTCATTAATTTCAGAGTAAATTATATTTTCTTTTAATCATTTCTTTAGTTAGTCAAGATTTGAAGAGTTTATGCAATTATTATAATTGTTTTTGTAGACTTCGGACATATATCAGACACCATAATTGCCTGATATTCTCATAGCTTTTCACTGGATTTGAGTCTATGGCTTGGAGAACAGCATCCAAATTCATGTTTTTAGGCCTACCTGGTCTTGCCTGATTATCGAGGTTTTTGCAACTTGAGAGAAATTTCTTGAATCATCTAGTAACTGTACCATGATTAACTGTGCCTCCATCTTTCACACAACAAATGTATTTAATTGCTTCTGGGTATTATGGCCCAGTTCAATTTCATAAAGCCCAAGTCCCCAAATTAGACTATGTTGAACATTCATTTGTGTGGCTTTCAAATTACACACAGTGTGAAACAATATACAATGTGTCAACATACCAAATACCACAATACTACCAATCAGAACAGATACTATTGGCAGCTTGAACTGCTTTGGTCATATGATATACACATACCAAAATGTTGCAAAACCCAAGTAAAAAAAAACAGTAGAAAATATTAACTATTCTTAGCAACTCACAATTGTGTAATAGTTAGCAAGCTATTCAAATAAATAAATTACAACTGTGTTGCAAGTTCAAACCTCATTATATTTTTGTCTTTGTGTCAAACTTTTTTTCTTAGTGACACATCATGATGCAATAATTAAACAAATGTGTCTGATAGTACCAAGTATTGAATTTGTCACTCTGTAGGTTTAGTTGGTTTGTTTGGTTTTATGGCATATCAACCATTATAGGTTACTGAATGTCAAATCCTCTTTATACAGATTGTTATATAGGAATAAAGTGAGACACCAGTGTTTGAACTTCAATCACCAGTAAATGAAAATGGCAAACCTTCAGAGAGCATAACTATAAGTATTGTGCTGTTAGAGAGAACATTAGTCCATGGACTTCTTTCAAAGAGTGATTTCAACAAGAGAAAAACTGCAGGACAAGTTTGGTTGGTACACTCCTGTTTCAAAGCAATTATGTTATTGTTATAAGACTGTAGTGCTACAGATAGTAACAATCCTTCATTTGTCTTATCTTCTGTTAATGTATTAATTTTGGTTGAAATGAAATACTTATGCTTTTATTAAGTTGCCTAAAAATTATTTCTTTTCTTTATACACATATGAGCATTACAAAACCTATTAAATATGTGATTTGTCTACACATTTTGTTGAGAACATTTAAACAAGCACACATTTAAATGGGTATATATATATATATATATATATATATATATATATATATGATTTGTAAGTGAATAATTTGTTGGTAATTTCATTTCTAAATTACAACTAATTGGTTTGCACACTAGTATTGTTATTGTTTCTACACAGTTAAATAGTTTCAATTATTGCTATCTAACACTAATAATTGTATTGAATATTAATCATTTGGTTGCTGACAGAAGTGGTAACAAATATTTCTATTGAACACTATTCATTCATTTGTACACAGTAAAATGATGACAAGTATTGTAATGTAAAAGTAAGTGAAGTTGGTGACCTTAGTCGAGGGTGACCCAAAGGCTCCCTTTTCAATAACTACTACACCAAGGTGTAGAGGAGGGTGCTACTCCATTCCCTGGATTGCACTATTTTACCTTTGATCCACACCTTATAATGCTGAGTTTTAAGCAAGGCGGTATCAAGCACCATTTTTTGAGTCTTTGGTATGACTCAACCTGGGATTGAACCCCAGTCTCCCAGACCATTGGTGAACACTCTACTCATCAGCCCAATACCAATTATTCAATTTAGGTCCACAGCTAAAGAGTTTCAAGTATTGCTTTGTATCACTAACATTTCAATTAAACATCTGTTGTTAGTTTAAACACAGTTAAATGATATAACAATTCTTTTTTTAACAATTCAATTTAGCCTAAGTCATTTGTTTGCACTCAGTTTAAATGTCAAACTGTTCTATTTGACCCAATGATAGGACCCTATTAGGTGCTGCCACTCCAGGTCAGAGTGGAACTGGGAGCAATAGCAAAGAAAACGGTACTCCACACCAAGACTGGAGCCTTGCCACTCACGAGGTGTCCTATACTTGTTACTTTGTGCCAAATCTAAGCTATGTTTAGTTTGAGGACTTACTGTTGTCACACTGAAAGTACTAGTTCCCTATGTAGCAGTTAGATAAATGATCACTTACTAACAGCAGGTAGTATATGCAACCAAAGGCCTGTGTACCAGACCAAGCAAAGCTTAGTAAATAGTTATTTACTAAGCTTAGCTTAATTGTAGCAGAAGACCAGAGGTATAGGACACTCAGTGACTGACTGATTTTAATGCAATGTTAACCTGTCTCAGGTTATTTCATGCTTTAAGGTTAGGAAATCACATTCATTGTACATTCATATTTAATGTTTGGTTGGTTGGTTTTTATGGCATATCAACCTTTGTGGGTTAATGCCAAATCCATTTTTATACAAATAAACAGTTCTATTTGAAACAATTCAGTTTAGCATAAGTTCAGAGTTTAATTGTCAAAAACATTTCTATTTCAAGCTATTCAGTTTAGTCAAACAGTTCTAATTCAAACAATTCGGTTTAGTATAAGTATAGTTTTTGTTTACACAGTTACATGTCAAAACAGTTTTATTTCAAACAATTCAGTTTAGCACACAAAAACAGTTCCATTTTAAACAATTCAATTTAGCATAAGTACATAGTTTGAATGTTAAAACAGACCTATTTCAAGCAATTCAGTTTAGCATAAGTATACAATTTAGTTCTATTTGACTCATAGATAGGATCCTATCAGTTGCTACCTCTCCAGGCCAGAGATGGCAATGAAGAGGTACTCAGCATTACTGAAACTTCACCATCAGATTGTTTAGTGTCGTATCCTGGACATTTGTTGTGGGGGAGGGGGTGTCTTGCCCCTCTACAGAAAAGCAGCCGATGTCTTCTACAGTCCCAGACAACTGGGCTATTAATTTCTGTGTAAAGTAAAGTTGGTGACCCAAATGCTCCCTTTTCAATAGCTACTACACTGAGGTGTTGGGAAGGGCACTACTCCTTTCCCTGGATTGCTCCACTTTACTCTTGACATGTACCTTATATTGCTGAGTGTTAGGCAAGGAGGTATCAAGTACCATTTTTAAAGTCTTTGGTATGACACGACCTGGGATTGAACCCAGGTCTCCCGGACCATTGACGAACACTCTACCCACTAGGCCAATGAGCCAGTGTGTAGTGGTTACTAAAGAAGTGTTTTTTGCACACAGTACAACTGAATATGAATAATTTTTAAACAGATCAATTTGACCCATAAATGAGACTCTAACAGGTACTACCACTCTGGATAAAAGTGGACCTGGGAGCAATGCCAATGAATGAGTAATCCACACTCTCCATATATCCAGAACTGGAGCTCATTAGATGCAGTTTAATGGTTTGAGTTAGGCTTGTAGACCATTACTGGTGAGTTTGACTCCCACTGTGTGTCCCATTCTGTCAGTGGCAAATAAACTGACTGTATCCTTTGCACAGAGGTAGGACCCACCACTATCAAAAAAAAGTGTCCTGAGTATGACACTAAACCACAAAGTTTTATCTATAAGAATATTAACTATTTCCTTATTCACTGAAGTTAAGCAATATAACTTATGTTCAATTAGACATGGGTAAACAGGTGGATATTTCTGCTATGATTTGATTTTTGTATTCATCTTATAAAACAGTAGATATAGAACATTTATCTTCGTTTGAGAGAATAAAGCAATTTCAATCCAGTTCACAATTTAATAAGAAGTATAAGACCTGTGTTTGTGCTCACCTTAATCACTATAATTTTTCAAGGGAGATAAGAAGTAAATATAAATTATAGAGTACTTCCTCTGATTCATTTATTTGCAAAGTATGTCTATTCATATCTATCTATCTATCCTTGTCTATTTTTTTTATCATTCCACACTACATCTAGATGTATTCAAAAATATTCACTTACTCAAAACAAATTTTCAGTGTTTTTATTAAATCTTTTTTTTTTAGACAATTTCTTAATTCCCAGAATTATCTAGGCAATTAAAAAATATATATATGTGTGCGTGTGTGTGTGTGTGTTTTAAATCATTTCAATTCGGAGATTAATAATTTTCAATAATTTCTGATGAGTCTTTCATTTTGTTCTTGCTCTTTATCCCAACATTCTCAAGAATGAGATAGCTTCTGATAAGACTTGAACTCCCATCCAATATCTTGAGGGTCTATTTTTTTTTATACTTGACACTTTAGCTCATTGGTCCAATAAGCCAAATATTTCAAAATGTACATGATCATAAGTAACTATTTTTAAAAAAATAACTTGTATACAATTATATGGTTTCAAGTAATTTTGTATTTAATTTTATTAAAATTCACCACATAATAAACAGAAAGGAAACTAACTACAAACCCCAGCTGTAATTAACACAGTGTGTCACCTGAAGACAATTGCCAAAAAAAAAATTGATGGTTGGCAGTAATTCTTTATCTTCTGAATAATGAGGTTTCCCCTGTTGGCACCTTTATGCAAGCACACTCCTAAGATACTGTGATAGAGCCACCTTTGTTACTATGAGCTCTTCCCTTGTGAACAGGTTGGATTTCCAGACCAGTTTAACACATCCACTGATAAATCTAACACTTTCACATCATTAATGTATCTCTTTTTTTTCCATTTCTTTTTGGTTTGGCTGTTGGATTCCAGTATGGCATTTGCAGAGATAATCAGGAAACCACAAAATTAACATTAAATTGGGTTGATCTTATTTATGAGGAGTTATTTACCTAACCTCTTCACCATGAGCAAGTTTGGTTTGGTTTGCTTGGGTTTTATGCCATATCAACCATTGTAGGTTATTTAATACCAAATCATCTTTATACATATATATTCAATATATAGGATTCGTCCAAGTATTGCTATGTATCACTAACAATTCAATTAAATATCAGTAGATAGTTAAATGATCAAACAGTTCTATTCCAAACAATTCAATTTAGCCCAAGTCATTTGTTTGGACGCAGTTCAATTGTCAAACAGTTCTATCTGACTCCAGGCCTAGAGTGGACTTGGAAGTGATGGCAATGGGAGCATTCTCCAAAGCTCCAGAATTACTGGCACCTCACCATCAGATTGTTTAATATTATATCCAAGACACTTATTGGTAGAGCATTGTTTTACCCCTCTACAGAAGTGCAGTTGGGGTATTCTACAGCCCCTGTCAACAGGGCTAACCAGGACCAGGATGTGACAGAAGGCCAATTAAAATAAAAAAGTCAATATCAGAGTAAAGCTGGTCTGAATTCAGAGTTTTCCTTCCCCTAGATTGATTGTCTAACTATTGCTAAAGAAATCAGTCTGCCCTACTATTTACCCATAGCAGGAAGAGAATAAATGACAGAAGCAAAAAGGGAAATGCAAACGACCTAATCCAGGACTTGAAATCAGATTGCTAATTTCATTTCCTACCATGATAACTGCTATAACAAGTGTGCCTTCAAACCAGCTGTATTAGGATCATTCCTCCCCACTACTGGTACCATATAACCCAGTACAACCTGTCACATATTACTTGAAGAGAAGGTAGGCACAGATAAATAACCCTCCCATCACCTAGAGAGATGCCGTTAAGGGAAATTACTCATCATGGCATTTTGACAAACTAAAAAATGTGATGGAGGATGAGGATATTCTACCCTCTCCTCTTTAGGGTTGTGTCTTTTATTAAATATCTTTACTGTTAGTGTATGTGCACCACATTATCTGAAAATAATTCCTGCATTTATGTTTCAGATTTGAAATAGTCAGTCCCAAAAATATCCAATATGCTTTCTTGATATATTGGTGTATATCAATCATTTTTTTTCCACAGATTTATGTTCCAAAGCTTATTTCATTTATACATCTAAAAACAATGATTACATTATATCATTATCAATATTGTTATCATATATAGTACTTCTCAGAAATTTTTGAACAGATAATTTCTTCCTAATTACTTCATTTATAAGAGTTAAAAAACAAAAACACTAAAACAAGAAATTCATTTTGATCAAGAGCTGAATTTACTCATATTTTATGTTAAATTTCTGGAATATGAATTTTTAATAAAAAAAAAAAATTAATTTTTTATCCTTCTAGAATTTTCTCCAGGAACAATCAAGGTGATTAAAAAGGCAAATTCCTTTTGCTGATTGGAAGAACTCATTTGGATCTCATTTTGGATTAGAATTCTTATTGGTTATTAAAATCTTTGGTATTAAAAACAAAAAAAAAACAACAGATTTTACAATGCTTATTCAAATACTTATGGCTAGCACTTTCTACAGGATAATGTTAATAGTTTATGATAGAAATATATTCATTATCAGTAATATATATATATATATATATATATATATAGTTGAGCCTTAGCAAAGGTCCAACATCTGTTTTCCATATAACAGTATATAAATTATTTGTACTAAGAATAGTTACTTTTGAAGCTATCATTGTTTATAACTGATTATTATGAATTACTTGAAACCTTATATATGAAGGTACAATTAGCATAACAGTCATCATCATAGGAAATGAAATTGATGACCAGAGATCAAATCCAGGAAGAGGCTGTTTACATTTCCCTTGGTGCTAATGTGCTTGGGAAAGGTATGAGTCAATCTGTTCTTCCCCACAGCAATGGATAAATACTAAGGCAGATTGGGTGGTCTATCTTAGTTAGAAAACCAATCTGGAAGTAAAAGTCTGAATTCAAACCATTTGCACTCCTCTCAAGAATTTATTCTGTATTACATCCTGAAGAGCCTGGGTATATACATATTAAGAATATTTATTTGAAGCAGTAATTGTTAACAAATGATTATTATTAGTTATTCGAAATATTTGGAACTATATAATTGTGTGCAAACTCATGATTGAAATTAAATAGATTAATTAATGCTATACAAAATTCTCTAAATAACCATATAATTGTGCACAATTTTTTTATATTAAGAATAGTTACATGAAGCTATCATTGTTTACTTAGGATTATTATTAGTTACTTGAAACCATACAACTGTATACAAAATATTGGTGTTAGAAAAAGAAACATTTCAACTGAAAATGCACAGTTTGCACCCATCCAAGCCACTTTTGTAACTGATCATATTTGAAAAGTAAATTGGTAAGACATTAGGTAGATGGGGCTACTATTACTACTTTCCTCAGTTCACTTGCACCACACAAGTAAGAGTTTAAAATATGGGAGGTATTTCTGCCGCACACTGTATGATTGTGAATGAATTATTTGCATTAGATAGCAATACTTGAAACCATACGACTGCATGCAAATTGTTTGCATTAGATAGGAATACTTGGCATCATACAACTGTGAAAATGATTTGCATCAGATAAGAATACTTGAAACAATATAACTGTGAAAATTATGGCAGAAATCATGCCCTACCTCATCTCACTTTTGGCTGTGCAAGCAAGCAACTAACCAATTTTGTAGCTCACTTTAACTCAGAAAAAGAAAATTTTCATTTTCAAAAATGAAAAACCAAATCCAAAAGGGACCAATTCATCATATGGAAATAAAGGTTATTAAAAGCCTTCTTTTTTTTTTCAATGCAGTGGCAAAGAACCTGTTCAGTATTTAGATGAGTGACCACTTAAGCAATGGCAATCTGAGGCCAATATGCCATATCTAAGCCAAGATTAGTAAACAACAAAAAAGGAAGAAGTTAAGCAATGGTGAGCCTGTTCAATACTTAGATGGGTGACCACTGAAGCTAATAGCAGGTACTGTAATCAACCTGAGGCCTATGTGCCATACCTAAGCAAAAATTAGTAAACAGCAAAAAAGGAAGAAGTTAAGCAATGGTGAGCCTGTTCAGTACTTAGATGGGTGACCACTGAAGCTAATAGCAGGTACTGTAATCAACCTGAGGCCTGTGTGCCATACCTAAGCAAAAATTAGTAAACAGCAAAAAAGGAAGAAGTTGAGCAATGGTGAGCCTGTTCAAAACTTAGATGGGTGACCACTTAAACAGCAGGTACAGAAAGTAATCTGAGGTCTGTGTGTCATATCTATGCAAAGATTAGTATATAACCTTTCACTAATTTGTGATTTATGGATAAGTTACACTGAAAGCACCAGTCCCCACTAGATCTCTGATGTTAAACGATGATGTATCTTGTTAATACATAGATTAGTGACCACTTGAGCAACTGTCAATATAGTAAGCAAACCAAGGCCTGTGTACCTTCTCTAAGCAAAATTTACTAACTAACAAGTAACAAAAGTTAGTCACATGTGAACAAAAGCCTTCTTTCTTCTTAATTCAGTTGTCGGTATTTTATTCCACCATGTTATTGTGGTATACTTATTTGTATTAGCATCTTTGGAAATGAATAGAAAGGCATTACTTTCAGATCATCCCTCCTGCATATATTTCACCTGCTTAATAACATCAAGGTGGGATAAGGTTTAAAGGAAGTACATCTATTTATTCTCTTTTTAGCTGATGATCTGTCAGTCAAAATTTGACTTTTTTTTCTTTTTTTCCTTACATTTTCCCATAACAGATATAGAGTGAGTGTCTCTATTCGGCCATTGGACAGGAAATCTTACAAACACAGGTTTGTTGGATTTGTGCCAGGTGCAGTGAATAGACAGCAGCAGGTAATCCAGGAGAAACAAAGCAGAAGGTATGAGGGAGCGGTAACAAAAAAAAAAAAGCCTAAAGGTGTATTCTTTATTTCCATGTGCAAGACAACTGCATTGGCTAGTGCCAAGATAGTAACAAGAGAATATTCAGGAGTGGCAAAGTCAACTGAGGAATGAAAAGATGCCAAATGTTATATTTGCTTTTCTTACAAGCTAGTAATAGAAATGATGGGCAGCCTGCTGCAGTCCAGGAAGAAAGAAAGAAAAATGGATGACAGCCAGATGGTAGATACTGTCAAAAGAATTAAGTAAGATCATGAATTTGGTTTTAGGGTAACTTGATAGCTACATTCATATCTTCCTCAGGTTTGTATAGTGGCTAAGACTGTTTCTAGATGGTAGCAATGGATGGTGTTCAAGACCAAGTAAAAACTAGGATTTTTTTTTGTTGATTTTCAAAGCAAATGATCATTTGATTTTAACAGCATGTTAACTCATCTAGGGGTTAGGAAATTACATTCATTATACATTATATTTAAATTTTTGCATAGTTGTAATTCAAAAGATTTTTTTCACACCATTATTGGATTTCCCAGTCAGATTTGACACAAGGGGCCATGCACAAATCAACATATATGTGACTGTTACAAAAAATGCTTAATCCCCTTGGCATTTCTCTTTAGGGGTACTGAGAGCATGTTAAGCAGGTAATACCTGGGAGGAAGGCCCTTGGGACCAGGTAATCAACTAAATATTACCTGAGCCCTAGAAGCCAGGGAAGTATACACACAGTTATTCTTAATACAAACAATTCACAGTTGTAAGGTTTCAAGTATTCCTATCGAATACAAATAATTCCAAAACAGATCTCTTTGAACCATAAATGGGACCCTAACAAGTACTACCACTTCAAGTCAGAGTGGACCTGGGAATAATTGAAGACATACCCCACCCTCCCTAGAACTCCAGAACTGGACACTCGCCAGCAGTTACAATTTAGTGTCATAACCAGGACAACTCTTTTTTGCATGGTGAGTCTTGCTGGGAATACACTCAGCACATTCATTGGGGCATTTTCAAGACCAGCACTTTCAAACAAAGCAACACAATCTTCCCTACCCTAGTGTTAAACCATATAGTCAAATATTTCTAATAGATGTTGGTCTAACCAAGAAAGGAATAACTTTTTTGTTATTTTTTAATCTAAAAAAAATTCTATTAAATTATTTATAGAAGGTTTGAGAAACCAAGTGTATAGAACTTTGAAATGGAAGGTAATTTTTATAACTCTTGGTCAGGCCAAGAACTTATTCTTAAAGGAGAAGATTTGACACAAATGTAGAATCACAGGTGTCCTCGAATGGACTAAACTCACAACTAAGTAATTAATCTGTGAGACTACTTTGCCATACCAAGGTAACCAGGTATAATGGTGTATAGCATACAGTGATTTCTTCCTCTTTATTATTGATATAAAAGTGAATAAAATTTTCCCCCCAAATTAACAATTCTTAATTGTTTTAAGTTTTAAAAATGAATATAGCAAATAAATCCTTCATGGATATATGTTGACTTGTGTCCTTATCATGGTCATAAGTTAAATCAAAAACATTTTGGCTGTTATACGCTGACTTGTGTCCTTATCATGGTCATAAGTTAAATCAAAAACATTTTGGCTGTTATACGCTGACTTGTGTCCTTATCATGGTCATAAGTTTAATCAAAAACATTTTGGCTGTTATACGCTGACTTGTGTCCTTATCATGGTCATAAGTTAAATCAAAAACATTTTGGCTGTTATACGCTGACTTGTGTCCTTATCATGGTCATAAGTTAAATCAAAAACATTTTGGCTGTTATACGCTGACTTGTGTCCTTATCATGGTCATAAGTTTAATCAAAAACATTTTGGCTGTTATACGCTGACTTGTGTCCTTATCATGGTCATAAGTTTAATCAAAAACATTTTGGCTGTTATACTCACTGACCTTCTTCGGGAATCTAAATCATTAAATTTTAGGATATTTTAAACCGAATCCTTTATTCAATCCACAGGAGTAGATTGGATGATTCTGAGTTTTTCTTTGCAAAGCCATAAATCCATCTTTCTTTTATCATTCAGGGTTTTCAGACTATTGTCTTCCTGTTTATTGTTATATTCACAATGCTTCAGCCATTGTGTCCTCTGTTTTTTTTTCAGATGTTTCTGGTCAAACTCAGGAGGCTTCACGAACTTTAAACCATGTCCTTTATTTAATTATGGGGGTTGCTTGCTCTGATTCCATTTACCATAACCAAATACAAGTATTCCTGTATTGTTACTCACTTGCAGTCAGGATTGAACCTGCAACCTCCAGATGATTGTCGCTTAGAAGCTTAGGTAACCGACGCTTATAACCATCACACCATGTATCCTGCTGGACAGTTCAGAGTGAATTTTTGGGACTTATAAACTTAATGTTCAAACATCACTATGAATTACTACTAATATATGATTTTTTTTTATCAAACCATTTTTTTTGATTATTGGTTCCCATATTGTATTCAGCTCTATACTTGGTCTACTCAACAGGTCACTGTAGTCCAACATATGTGGTGATTCTTGAAACCATACAGCTGTGTGCAAATTGTTTTTATTGGATAGGAATACTTGATAAACAGAATTACTCATGTTAAATAGCAATGCTTGAAATCATTTAACCACATACAAACCAATGAGCTCTAACAATTCATTTAAAAATAAAATTACCAACAAACTATCCACTTACCAATTATATATATATATATATATATATATATATATATATATATATACACAGGGTCCCGCAGGTAAATTGGAACTTTTTCATTTCTTTTGAAATTCCCTAATTTAAAGGATAAAAGAGGTATAATGACCATTTTAACATTTATTTCTGTAATCCTTTCTGTAATCCTTAATTATTCAATATGATCCCCCTTTGCTACAATAATTTTCTGTAATCCTTTCTGTAATCCTTAATTATTCAATATGATCCCCCTTTGCTACAATAATTTTGGAGATCCTCTGGCAAAACTTTGAACAACTCCTCTTCACTTCATCAGCATCTAGATTCCAGAATGCTCTTCGAATGGATGCTTTCAGAGAGTTAACATTAGAGTGTGGATTAACGTTAGATTTTCTTTCAATCACGCTAAATAGCCAATAGTCACAAACATTCCCTTCGGGACAAACAAGGGAAGATTCTTCTTCAGGTAAGTCTGGACTTGTTTTGCACCATGCGCAGAGTCTTGAACAAGCATTACTTTGGTAGCATCATAATATCTATAAATCCAGGGCAGCAAAACATCATTCAGAATATTCAAATACTCTGCCGTGTTGATTTTAAGTCCAGCTTTGATGAAATGAGGAGGCATCACCCTTCCATCACTTGCCACAGCTACAAAAACCATCACAGAAGCAGGATTCTTGCTCTGCATCACAGGACGGATCATAGGCAATAACTCACGTATTCTGGCGGTTGACAACCTTGTCCACAATGAACTTTTTCTCATCAACAAAAATGCAAACATGTCCTCCTTTGTTCTTGAGAAGCTTCGGACATCTTTCAACCCTGATGGCTCTTGAACGGACAGTGAGGAGGTTGTGGCATTTCCTAATGTAAGAGCTCATCTCAAGGTCTCCATTGACTGCTCTGCTGATGGTTCTGTGGCTAACATTGCGTTTTTTGGCCAGTTTTGACATCAACTGAGTTGGGTCTTCCTTTATCGACCTTCAATCCTGCCAGAAAAGTTTTGGTTCACTTTCGATCATTGCAAGGACTGTGGTGGCTTCATTGAACTTTACCCTTGGCATCCAACTTGGCCAGGACTCGATAAACTGTCGTCTTTGCATAGCCAGTGCTTTTAATTATGTCTGAAGGAGAGTTTCCAATGCATTTCAATTCACATATGGTCTTCCGTCATGCTAATTCCACCACGTTTAAGGAACCCTGTCCAAATCCTATTGAAATATCTTCAAGAATAGGGTTTCAAGATTATCTGAAGAAAAAAATCATCATCATCATTATAGGAATAGTTAAAAAGTTATGCAAATTACAAAATAGTCCCAATTTAACTGTGGGACCCTGTATATATAAATAAACAGGATTTGGTGTTAAATAATCCACAAGGGTTGACATGCCATAAAATACCAACCAACTGCGAGGCATAAAATGTTCCCAGATGGGTTGAAATGCTGTTAAAATCAATCAATCAAATCAGTCAACAATTATAGCTTCAAGTAATTATTCTTAATCCAGAATCTGGCTGAATTATCTCTCAGGTTTGGGACATAAATAAAAAAGGTAATATAAATTTTATCTCGCTATAAGAAAGAACAACGTTTGCCAATTTCTTTTGTTATTATCATCATTTGGTTTTAAATATTACATCATTCAAATGCCTTCACAAGTTATATACTCAGGAAGCTTCACCCTTAAGTTCTGCAGTGCTTGTCTAGTCACTGCCTTTAGTATTACTGCTGAAATTTTCTAATTAAAATCTTTCAGTTTATCAGTCATCTACAACTTATATTTAAAGATTTTAGCTTTCAAGTATCACCATAGGAAGCAATCACAATGTGATAGATTTAGTGAGTATTCAAGCCACAGGATATCACCACATAGTGAGATGAGTTTCAATAATACTATATTTACCATTACATACCATGACTGAAGTGGCATAGCTGCTGCTGCTGCTCAAAAACATACCTACTATTCATTGCACTTGCAGAGCAGATATTTTTTAATTCAGATCATTCTGCAGGAGCTTGTACAAATAATTTGCACAGTTATATAACAATATAACAGTTATAGTTACAAGTATTCCCACTTAATACCAATAGCTTGGTATGGCAACCAATCTAGAAGAGAGAAAATTTTTAATTCAAACCACCTGTATTCCAATCAAAAATTGACTTTGTATTGCATCCTTTATATACATATATATTTCCCATATTTTCCTTTTTCTCTTTCTTAACCTATATATATATTTCTCATCATCAAGTTGAACTGAGAGAAGAAAGTTCCTTGACTTTTTCTTGCCATTTATCCCTATTATCTATTGCTCTTGGCAGGTCTTCTAGACAGCATCCTGTGTCTGCATAGAGCTAATTTAAGTCTTTGTTGGTTGGCTAACATTGGCACATCTATGTGCAGGAGTCCATAAAAGAACATCGCTTATGAGTTTGTCCTTGTTTCTCCAGCAGTGCCCCACATGTCATGTTCATCTTACTTGGATGGTTTATGAGAGGGGATAAGGATGGACATACAGCTGCTATTTTGTTAGATGTTGTATCCAGGATTTGTTCAAGACAGCACATAGTATAATTGCGTAGTTCCAGCAAAGCTTTTTCTAACAGCGTTTTGTTAGTATCGATATGGTGCATCCACATAGTAGTATGGACACAGCTACAGCTTGGAAGAAATCCCATTTTATTTTATCAGAGAGATCAGAATAGCATTATACGTCTTTGCTAGGAATATGTCAACATTTCTTTCAGTAGATGAGATGTTGCTGCTGAGGTATGGAAACTTATCTACTAATTTTAGAGGGTTGCCATTTAGAGTGGAGATGGCTCCTTTGTGTTTAAAACGTCATGTACTCTGTTTTACTTGCATTCATGTAGAGGCCAATACTTCCTGCTGCTTGTTCTAGGCTATGAAATAGGGATTCAACTTAGGCTGGTCTATTTATGAGAAGTTGGTATCTGTCATAATTTCTACAGAATATCATCTTTGTCTTGCCCTTTTTTTTTTTAATGAGGAACCATTTTCTTTCATTAGATCTATACATGTTTGTTGTACATATTCTAGGCAGAGTATAAACAAATATGGTGCTTATGTATCTCTCTGCAAGACTCCAGAGATGAAGAAATTGATGTTTCCAACAGATGAGTGAACCACTGCTTTTGTGTTTTCATAAAGTATCATCAGAGAAATCACAGTTTCTTTGGGAAGACTATATGAAAGTAGAATTTGCTCCATCTTTCCTGTGTATGCAATTGAATGCCTTGAAGAAATCTATGAATAGTAGTGTTGTCTTGAGATTCTTTTCCCATATTCCTTCAATGTTTGATGGATAGTCAGAATCTGTAAGGTTATAGGGCAATTTCTTTGAGAGCTGTTCTGATTTTTCCTGAAAATTTTCTCAAATTCAGGTTTGATATGATTGAGAAGCAGGGCAAGATAAACCTTAGCAGCTATAGCAATAAGAGTTATACCTCAGTAGTTCTTAGAGATTCTGAGGTGGCCTTTCTTGAATAAGGGAAAGATGCAGCTTTTCATCATTTTTCTATAGGGTTTTGTTTATAGACAGCATTTTATAATCGGAGAAGTATGTCGTCAAATTTTCTTATCTTCAAAACTTCAGAAGGTATTTCAATGAGGCCTGCAGCTTTTCTGTTTTTAATTTTTTCAAAACTATCAAGTTTTTCCTCAATAAACTGTCTTAGTCCAATGTCTAGTTGGCTATCTATAATTCTTTGGATAGGTTTCTCAGTAATTTCAGGTGGGTTTATGAACAAATTATTGAAATGCTCTTTCCACTCCAGAATTCTTTCTTTTTAGCAGGCAGCTTTTAAGTTTTATTCTTGTAGAGCTCTTCCTTCTGTTCACTTTATTTAGTGTCTGTCCAATTATTAGTGGCATCATTGTATTTTAATTCTAGTTCATTATGGTAATATCTATGTTTTTGCATGCATATAGTGTCTCCATTATGTTTGACTGCAGATGCTTGGGTAGCTGGTTTATTGTGCTTAAAGTCCTATAGTTAAAAGTTGCTATGTTAATGTTTTTGTATCTAAGTTGGGTGTGGGCTCTGTAGTTAACTTTTCATACACTAGGGCCAGAGCTCCAACCTCAGCAGAATGTGCCCCTTGTTGACTCGCATGAAGGGTAATTTAATTTTACTTCATAGGCAGTTTTTTTTTTTTCATCAATAAATGCCACCCTTGAAGATGAGTAGTAAGTTCCTTTACATAACTATTTGATCTTGACCTATGAGGTTGAGCCCAGTCAGCTCGGGCTGTAGAATACAACAACTACTTCTCTGCAAAGGCGAAAGACCACCCCAATGAGTGTCCTGTAAATGACACTAAACAATCTGATGGTGAGGTTCCGGGAATGCGGAGTACTCCTTCATTGCCATCACTCCCAGGTCCACTCTGGCCCGGAGTGGCAGCACCTGATAAGGGTCTTATCTATGGGTTAAATAGAACTAAGCTGTGGTTTGAGTTTACTGTTTTTTGCATTTAAACTGAGTATTCATGCTAAACTGTATTGTTTGAAATAGAACTGTTTTGACATTTAAACTGCATACTTATGCTAAAATGAATTGCTTGGAATAGAACTGTTTTGACATCTAAACTGTGTACTTATGCTAAACCGAATTATCTGAAATAAAACTGTTCTGACATTAACTATGTGTATTGCCCTGTCAGTTGGGGCAAGCCCACCTCAATGGGTGTCCTGGATATGACACTAAACAATCTGATGGTGAGGTTCCAGTGATGCTGGAACTTTGGCGAATGTGGAGCACTTCTTCATTGCCATTGCTCCCAGGTCCCCACTGGCCCGGAATGGTAGCACCTGATAGGCCCCTATGTATGGGTTAAATAGAACTTCATACTTATGCTAAACTAAATTGTTTGAATTAGAACTGTTTGACTAAACTGAATAGCTTGAAATAGAAATGTTTTTGACAATTAAACTGTACTTATATTTAAACTGTGTGCTTATGCTAAATTGAACTGTTTGACATTGAAACTCTACTTACACTAAACTGAATTGTTTAATATAAAACTGTTTTGACATTTAACTATGTGTAAATAAAATCTATACTTATACTAAACTGAATTAGCTGAATTAGAACTGTTTGAATACACTGAATAGCTTGAAATACAAATATTTTTGATAATTAAACTGTGTACTCATGCTAAACTGAATTGTTTGAAATAGAACTGATTATTGTATGAAAATGGATTTGACACTGAATAACCTACAAAGGTTGACATGCCATAAAACCCAACCAACCAACCTATGAGGTTCTTCCACCCAGCATCTGATGAAGCTTACTCTTGACCCAACTTTAGATTCATCCACTCTGTTTCTTACCCATCATGCTACTTCTCATGATTTCTATTGTTATGAGATATTACTATAGTGAACTCAACTTAAAATACCATGATAGCAGCAATGGGTAGACATTTAGCTTATAAAATAGTCTCCTCCCTCAAAGACTTATCAAGAGACGAGTGATAGCAGGATATCTAAGGGGTTATGGATGTGAGAGAGAAAAAAATGGTCTTCACTTCATTTTTAGAAAATTTAAAACAACCCATTTTAGCTTGATCATGTACATGTGGGATTATCTGGTTCTGTCATTATGATTAGACAAAATTAATCTGGAGAAACCAATTCATAGTTTTCTGATGCAATGGAAATGATTTTATTTTGGGTTTTTGTTCAATACAGTTTCAGAATTTAGTGCCTTTATTCTCTTTCTTTAAAACAGACCGCATGAAAGCGAATAAAACACGAGCAAGTATTTTCACAACTGAGAAATATAACTTATATTCACACAGAATAAATATATGTATTTCACTGTTCATCAAAAGTCTAAATGAGACAAAAGTTAATTAATGCATTGGCTAGTAGGGATCTCAGTCAAATTCCAAGGAAGGGATTCACAATAATTGTATGAAGTTAAACAATACGTTTCTGTGATAAATCATTTTTAAATTCCATGGTTTTTACGAATAAAATAAATGTCTGAACATAAAAAATAAAAAAATAATAATAATGAAAAAACTTCAAAGGGAAAATTGAAAAGTTTTTTGTGAAGTAAGAAGCTCATATTTATTTAATTTTTGAGAAATAACTCAAAATAAGACTAATGTTGCTGGGCTGTGAGAAGCTCAAGGTTGATACCAACACAATTACAGTCAAAAATAAACATAAAAGCTATTAAAAATAAATAAATAAATAAAATTACTTTAAAAATGATATAAAACAGTTATACATTTTTTATTCTATTTTTTCAAATATGTAATTTCTAAAGTAAAACATGCACATTTACTGATCCTTATAAGTGTAATATATCAAAAGATGAAGGAACAATAACTTGTATATAAAAATATACTCTTTATTTATGAAAAGTCAAAATGGTTGCATGAGAGAGACAGAGATACAGAGAGGGTCAGATAGACAGGGAACTGTTCAGATACAATATGTTCAGAAATACACCAGCCAGAGATACAATAAAACAGATACTCCACACCCACCTGGATTTCCAGAACTGGAGTCTCACCATCTTATGCAGTTTAATGTAATACACAGAACACTCTTTTTTGTTGGGTAGGAGTGCTTCTGCTGGGAATACAGTCAGAGTATTCTAAGCTCGGAAGATAGTCAAAATTAACAATAGTAATGATTTACATAAATAATCCTGTTATTTTTGATAGGAAGTGTACTAGATTCAAATACAGATAAGCTTAAGAAAATATTTTTCATTTCTGATAAAAGAGGCAAGTGGTGATAAAGAAAATAAGGTCAAGAAAAAAAATGAAAAAGATTATTTGCTTTTTTTTTTTTTTCCTCTTGAGCTGAGTAACAAGTGTACTGAAATGTTTAGATTTCTTTTATGAAGAAGGAAAAGGAAGAAATGAAAAGAGGAAAAGAAAAAGAGAGAGAGAGGAGATAAAAATGAAAAAGGAGGAAGGAAAATGAAGGGAAAAGAAATATGTCAGAAGACAGAAATAAAGTAGAAGGGAAGAAGAAGAAAAGAAGAGGAAAGAAACCAAAAAGACTGAAAGAATAAAGAAAAAGGAAAGAATTGAGAAAAGAGAAACTAAACCAGAAGGAAGGAAAAAAAGGAGAGGAAAGAAACTAGAAGGATGGAATGAAAATAGAAAAAAAAAAAGAAAGAAGAAACCAGAAGGAAAGGAACAAGAAAATAAGAAAAGGAAAGAAAGAAGAAAGAAAGAAAAAAAAGGAAGAGAAAAGAAACCAGAAGTAAGAGAAAAGAGCAAAGAAACTAGACAGAGCAAAGAAAGAATAGGAAAGAAACTAGAGAGTAAAAAAGAAGAGGCAAGAAACCAAAAAGAAAAAAAAGAAATGAAAGAGAAAAAAGAAATTGAAAAAAAAAAGGAAAGAAACCTGAAGGGAAGAAAAAAGAAAGAAACCAGAAGGACGGTAAAAAAAAAATAAGATGAAAGAAACCAGAAGGAAAGAAAGAAGAAAAGGAAGTAAACCAGAAGGAAAGAAAGAAGAGAAAAGAAAAGAAACTAGAAGGAACAAAAGGAAAGCAATAAGAACGAAAAAAAGAAGAGGAAAAAAATGAAAAAAGGAAGGAAAGAAGACAGAAAAAAAGGAAGAAAAAAAGACAAAAAAGAAAAAGTAGTTCATATATTCCAAGTTATTTAGTCATTCGAGTATATTGTTCAGAAAAAAGAAAATGAATAAAGGAAAAAGATGGAATTATGATTAGGAAAAAAAAAAGGAGAGAGAAAAAATAGAAAAGAAAGGAAGGATAAAAATGGAAGAAAGAAGAAAGGAAGATGTAAAAAGTAGAGAAAAAGGAAAAAAAGAAAAGATAAAAAGAAAAAAGGAAAAACAAAGTAAAGAATAAAAAGAAAAGTCAAAAGAAAAAGCTGAAGGAAATTGGAGCATGCCACTTCACACATTTCAAGTTAATTTGGTCATTTGTATATAATGTAATGTTTAAGACAAATCGTTAGTTTTCCGTTTTCTATAAAAGGATAATTAGCTCCTGTGTTTTGTTTTGCATTTCATCTTATTTTCATTTTTCCCTTACATGGATATAAGCCATAACATGCTCTTTGCTCTTCTCTTCCCAACAAATAACACCCATGTAATCATCGAACAAATGAGTGGCAGACTTATTAGGAAGACCTTGTTGACATAAACGAAGCAAACACTGCCTCAAGCGTTTAATTATTATTACATGTTCACATACATGTCGATAACTTTAGAAGCTTTGATTTTACGTACAGCCAAAGCAACATCTTCCATCTACCAAGTCATTAATCCACTAAGACCTACAGGTTACATTCATATGAGAACAGTTGTGACCTCTGTCTAATAATAGTCATTACATTTGCATATAAATTTCATAGACAAGATGAAATAACTGGTGTTCCTTCTGATTGGTATAGTTTATATAGCAAGCATATCAACTCCTAATGGGTTATTTTATGCAGAAATTCGATTCATTTGTAAATATTTATCATAGAAAAAGAGAGAGAATTAGAAGAGAGAGAGAAAGGTTTGGTTTGATTTGTTTAATGGCATATCAACTCCTTATGAGTTATTTAAAGCTGAAATTTGATTCATTTTGATTACAAGAGAAAAGAGAAAGATTTGGTTTAGTTTATTTAATGGCATATCAATCCCTGATGGTTTATTTAATGCAGAAATTTAACTGATTTCTAAATGGTTTGTTTTGGTTTATTTTTTTAATGGCATATCAACCCATTATGGCATAAAGTTTCTGTTTGTGTCATATATCTGTCATAAAAAATGGTGATGTATACTAGTGGGTTGAAGGACCTTTCCATGATACAAGACTGCATTGAAATTTAATGTCAACTATGAGGCCCACACCCAATAACTTTTTAGATTTGGTTTAGTTTGGTTTAGGTTGGGTTTATTTAATGGCATATCAACTCCTTAAGGGTTATTTAATGCTGAAATTCGAAGCATTTATAAATGTTTGATAACAACAGAAGAAAAGAGAGAGAAATAGAAGATGAAAAAAAAGAGAAAAAGTTTGGTTTAGTTTATTTAACAGCATATCAACTTAAATTGAAATGATTTTTTTCAACCAAATATTTTTATATAAATCATTATTAGATAGGAGTTCTAGAAACAATTCAATTATATTCAAATTATTACTATTAGATAGAAATACTTTAAACTTAAATCTGTAAAAATTATTAGAATTAGATAGGAATACCTGATATCATATAACTAAGAAAATTATTTGTATTAGGAAAACTAAATTAATTAGAATAAAATCAACTTTTAATTTTTTTTAAATTGTTTGAGGTGTAGTTATTTATGGGTATTCTGTATATATATTTATGGGCATTCTGTACATATATTCTATACAAAGATGAAGTTTTATCTTTACAACCAAAAAATATAAAAAGGCTTTTGAAAATCATGTGCAATATTTACTTAACAGTCCATAAAAAGCCAACCAACCTGAAATTCTATGAGTTTTCAAGCATAAACTGAAGTCTTAAAAAACAAAAAAGGAATTAGTTTTTAAAAGATAGAAATGAAAAAAATAATTACTGGAGTTAAAATGTTATATTTTATGAACATTCAACCATTAAAATATATTTTAATCAACCAGTAAAAATCTATAATCTTTATTGTTTATATATGTATGGTTCAATACATGAATTCAACTTGAAATATCCTAAAAGTCACTCACTATAACAAAAGACATCTGAAAAAGGTAACAAGGTGTAGCTGTTGAAACACTGTGATCCTATTTACCCAACCCCTCCGCTCGGGCAGGATATGACACAAGGTCAATTTTTTAACCAGAGTTTAACAGGTTTGAATTCAGAGTTTTCCTTCTCCTAGACTAGTTGCCTCACCAAGGCTGAAGAACTCAGTCTGCCCTACTATTTACCCATAGCTGGAGGGAGAATAATTGGATTCATACCTTTCCCAAGGATATTAGTGCTATGTGAAATGCAATCGGTCTCGTCCAGGATTTGAACTCGTGTCGCCGTGTCCATTTCCTACGACGATAACCATTACACCACGAGCACCTCCAAAAGCGGGCCTCCAACTAACACAATATACTGACTTTTGTCACTGTGATTATAACACTGTGATTTTAGCAAACACCATTGTCTAAATTGTTTAAGCAACTACAACAGATGCAGTTAGCATTGGAGATCAAGTTTTATGATATAAAACATTTAGTTTTCACAGTCACTAACATTGGCTTTCAGTTGGATAAACAAAAGTCAGTATATTGTGTTAGTTGGAGGCCTGCTTCAAAATTCATAACTTATGTATCATAGAATACCCATAGTATGACAGTAGGGTTATCTCTAAATATCAAAAAATTTTTCTCTTCCTTACTACAGGAAGAAGCTAGCTATTAAATGGACAAAATGGCAACTGACATGAAAGTAGAGCTTCTATCATTAAATTTTTCAATCTGTAAGAAAAATTACCCTGACTAAAAAAAAGTTGGGGAAGTGGAGATCCAAAAAAGAACACAGTTTAGAATACTGGGAAAAGTCCTGGAGAACTAAGCAGATATTTTGTCACTCAGACTCCTGTGAAAATCACCAGTGTGAAAAATTCCTGGAAGAAAAAAAATAATAACTGGAGATCCAAAGAAGTATTAAGACTGTCCAGAATACAGGGAAAAGTCCTGGAGAACTGAGTAGATGTACTGTAATTCTAACTTGGATAAAAACCACCAGTGTGAAAAATTCCTGAAAAAAAAATAACTGGAGATCCAAGGAAAGATTGAGATTGTCCTGATTACTGAATTGCTAAGGAATGCCAATTTGAAAATAAATTAGGAAGCTAGTTTCAAAACATTCTGAATAAAACACAGGTTTATGGAAGTGTAACACCATCTATACTCACCAGACCAAGTTTTAGCTCCATACAACTTTTCAAAAGAGAAAATTCATCTTAAAAGGTAAAAACAGAGGAAATTGAAAGAAATAAAAATGGTGCAGTTTGACATAATATCAAAAGAAGAGTTTCAAAGTGGCTTTCAATCATGGAAAATTCATTGTAATAAATGTATCAAATGCCAAGAATACTATTTTGAAAAAAAATTAACATTTCATTCATTCTTTATTTCTCTCTTATAGCTTCAATCTTGAATACACTATATACAACCATCAAAATAATTACACATATTCATAGATGTATATCTAGTGGGTAGAGTGTTCCAGGAGACCTGGGTTCAATCCCAGGTTGCATCATACCAAAGATTTTAAAAATGGTTCTTGATACCTCCTTGCTTAACACTCAGCAATATAAGGTATGTATCAAGTGGAGCAATCCAGGGAAAGGAGTAGCGCCTTCCCCTACAACTTGGTGTAGTACCTATTGAAAAGGGAGCCTTCTAGTCACCTTTGACTACATTCGCTAACTTTACTTTGCTTGAATGTGGGGGAATCTATGCATATCATACATGTTATTTCTTTTTCCAGGAAGCACTCGTAATGTAATAGTTACTACCAGAGGAAATGGATACAGGAAACCAAGTTCAAGTCCTGTACCAAGCTGTTTGCATTATATATATATAAAGTTTGTCACACACAATTAACTCGAACTGGATATTCACAGACACAAGCCTGGAATTAAAAAGAACCACAACCTTATCAAAATAGTTGCTATGAAATAAACCCAAAGGAACACTAGAACAAACCATTTACTTCCTGAAGACAACACATGTTGGAGAAGAATAAATAACCTAAAAATAATTCTTTTGTAGACCTATTCATTTTAAAGTATTTACTTCTCTCATTGGACAAAAAAAATTATACATAAACAAATACATTTTGTTTTGTTTTATGGTATATCAAACTTCTTGACTTTCTTAATGCCAAAGACAACCTTGTAGAAGAACAAGAGTGGTACTATTTAATCCATAGCTGGGGGGAGGGAATAAATGAGTCCATACCATTCCCATTTCTTTTAGTCTGAAGATAAACATAATAGTTCAACTGGAGTTCAAACTTGCAATTTTGTAGTTCAAAATGTTCATCACAATACCCTGGAGATTCCCACTAAACTACACTTTGGTGCAAAAAGATAAGGCCACCACGAAAAAATGCAGAAATTTGGATTGATCCACTTTTTTCTTTCAAAAATTCATATTTTTATAAATGTATTTAGTAATAAAATTATCTATTAAAAAATTTTTTGAAAAATTTTTCTTTGATTATTATTTCAAAAAATATTAAAATTAGCATGTTGCAAAAAGATAAGGCCACCTATGAATTTATTAAATAAAAGAAATTAACTTACAGATTTTTATGTTAAGATTAATTTTTACATAAAAATTAGCAATAAAAATTAAAAATAAATCATGGGATGTGGCAATTCTCTTACAGATCATGAGAAAGAAATGATAAATATTTTTGAAAAAGATGGGCATTCTCAATAAGAAATCGCCAAGAAAATCAACAGAGTATGTCTCGTTCAGGGAAAAATGGAGTGATGTTGTATTTACAGACAATAAAAAATGGAATTTAAATGGTCCCGATGGGTTCCATTGCTATTGACACAACCTAAGAAAAGAAAAAAAGATTTTTAAAAAATGCCAAAGTGGAGGTGGCTCTGTAATGACATGGGGAGCATTTTGTTCTAATGGAATATTCAAATTAGTTCTTGTAAGCGGTAACATGGACTCAAAACAATACATTGACATGCTCACTGAACATTTTTTGGAAGATTTCTTTCGTATTGCAGGAAATCGGGCAATTTTCCAACAAGACAGTGCCCCAATTCATGTATCAAGGCATTCAAAAGCATTTTTTTTTAGTGACAAAAATGTGCTAATGGACTGGCAAGCATTAAGTCCAGATCCTAACCCCATCGAGAACATCTGGGGTATAGTTGCCCAACAAGTTTACGGTCAGGGTAAACAATATGATTAAAAGGTATCCTTGACTGGTGCAATTATGAAATCATGGTCCGAAATAGATGATCAAACTGTCAAAAGTCTGATAGGGTCGATGAAAAATCGTTGCATAGAAGTGATTGCAGTGAAAGGAGGAAAAACAAAGTATTAAATGATGGTATTTGCGATTTTATTTTAGTAGCCGTATCTTTTTGCAACATGCTTATTTTATTATTTAATGGTAAAATAATCAAATAAATTAATTTACAAAAAAAATTGATAAATCTATTTGCAAAATTTAATAAAAACATGATTCTTTTAAATAAAAAGTTGATCAATCCAAATTTCTGCATTTTTTCTGGTGGCCTTATCTTTTTGCACCAAAGTGTAGTGTATATATATATATATGTTAAAATTAATAGTTTCTCACTCCACAAATGGTTTCAAATTTGGTATTCATTATTTCATATACTTGTGCTCTATATGTGTTTAGAATTTTATGTCTTTTTTTTAGAGATTTTGAATGGTTAAGTTAAATTTCAGTTGTTTTTATAGTTAAGATTCTTTTGATAAGATGTGATCTTTTTCAAATCCAGGATTTGTGTCTAGTGAAATGTTCATGGGGCAACATCAACAATTACATAACTTACTCCAAAACCTAAATCCTAAAATAAAATTCACTATCAACCCTCAATTTTAAAAATCAAAATAGCCAAATTATCACAGATATTTACAACAAACCCACAGACACCCAACAATACCTCCATTTCAAGAGTCATTACCCACAAAACTGCATAAAATCCATCCCTTACATCTTAGCACATAGGATCTGCACCATAGTCACTAATAAAAACCTCTGACTCATTTGCCTAAAAGAATTATATTTAAACCTCCAGCAGAGGGAACATCCTACAACACTAATAAGATAAAGGATTCTGATAAGACGAAAAAATACCATTAAAAGAACTATGAACCATTAAAAAAATATAGCAACAAACAACCTTTGGCATATGTCTCAATATACAGCAAAAACAACCAAAAGCTATTCACAAAAATATTAAAGAATCAAAATTAACATAAAAACAATAACAGCATTAAAAACATACAAGACAACAAAATTCATTGAAAGTAAATGATAACTAAAAAAGTTAAAAACACACATTAACTTCATCTAAGTATGGGTAACACACAACACATAGGATCTCAAAATGCAAAAATACAAGATGTTAAGTATATAATATAATCCTAGAAGAAAAATCTAATGGCTTTGAAAATCTAAAAACAACATTCACAATAAATAGAAATTTAAGCTGGAAATAATGACATTTACATAATCAAATGCACTAACAGCAACAAAATATATATAGGTTACACTCGAGTACTGAACACCGGCTCATTGGTCTAAAGGGTAGAGTGTTCGCCAATGGCCCGGGAGACCTAGGTTCAATCCCAGGTCATGTCATACCAAAGACTTTAAAAATGGTACTTGATACTTCCTTGCTTAGCACTCAGCAATATAAGGGTAAAGTGGAGCAATCCAGGGAAAGGAGTAACACCCTTCCCTACACCTTGGTGTAGTAGCTATTGAAAAGGGAGTCTTCTGGTCACCCTCGACTCCGGTTGCCAACTTTACTGATCACCAGTCTCTTTATATAAAAGCAACATTAAATCACCAGAAAATAGAAAACTTTATATATCAAAACAATTTTATGAATGCAGAAGACTTTAAAATAATGCCAATATACCATTTGTTACTAAAGGAAAAAGAAAAAAAGGAAAAAATCTTCCGAGATAGATTTAAACCAACAGAGCCTAAGTACACACATATGCAAACATACATACATACAGACAGACAGACTACATCTATATGTGGGGTCAGATGCATTCTGACACACATTAAACCCACCCAATACCCTTGAAAAAAACTTATTTATGCTTAGGTGTGTATCTTGAGAGAGAGAGGAAGGGAGGGAAAAAACAAAGAACAAAAATCAATACAATAACCCTGAAAATATGTGTGAATAGGTTTTTATAACAACAGGTGTACATGCATGTATGAATGTGTACATACACAGAGATTACATACTTATATATAAAAAACGTTTACATAGACCAGAGTTCTTCACAGACAATTAACTCTAATAGGTCATTCACTGACACAAATCAGGAATTAAAGGAAATCAAACAAAACCTATCTATGTGTAAACATGTAAGTACACTCGTGTATATACATGAGTGTACTTACATGTTTACACATAAATAATACCTACTTATATATATGTAAACAACAACTACATAGACCAGAGGTCTTCATGGACAATTAACTCTAATGGGACATTCACAAACACAAATCAGGTATTAAAAAAGATCACATCCTATAAAAATAATGAAAATTTAACTTAACCATTCAAAATCCCTTCAAGAAGATGTAAAGTATATGAAATAATAAAAAAACCTAAATACCAAATTTGAAATCATTTGCAGATCAATTCATTTTAAAATATTTACTTTTCTAGTCAAGTCCTACCAAATACTCAAAAAATGGTACTTGATGCCTTTTTGCTTACACTCAGTGTTATAAGGTACAGATTAAGGAAAAGTGGAGCAAATCCTGAGAAAGGAGTAGCCTCACCGCCCACATCAGTGTAGAAGCTATTGAAAAGGGACCTTTTGCGTTGCCCTCAACAATGATCAGCCAACTTAGTTGATGTATATGTAAAAGTATATGCAAACATAATACATACCTAGAGAGGTGTGTGTGTGTGTGTGTGTATATATATATATATATATATATATATAATGGTTTGATTTGGTTTCTTTGTTCAGTGGTATATCAACTTTCATAGATTATGTAATGTCAAAGCCATCCTTGCAGAAGAACAGCAGAGGTACTATTTAACCTGTAGCTAAGGAGATAAGGAGGTTCATGACTTTCTCAAGAGCATTAGTTGAAAAGTGAATGTAATACCAAAAATGGGGTTCAAATTCATCTACTATGATGTTGCAGTCCTGCATGTTAGCTATTACATTACAGGGTCTTCCCATATATATATATAATTTCATAGGCATGTATGTAATATGAGTCTACATTAGTAGATTTATTTACCAAAATAATGGTATAAATTTATCGTGAGGACAAAGCATCTCTGCAGAGTAAGATTCACCCCAGGCTATGCTAAGTAACAATTCAGAGAAAAACTGAGAGTATTGATTCAAGCCAAGTATTAAGAGTTGCTTGGTTCATTTGGGTCACACAGTGTTGGGTTATCTGACCAGAAGTGCCATCGAGGAGGCCAGCATTTATAAAACCCAATTCCTCTGGTATTAATGTCGAACAGAGTTAAATCAAAGCAGCAGAGACTTAGCCAAGGTTTCCACCTTAACCAGTCTGTCATCTTTTTGAAAGATTTGAACCTTAATTTACACAAATCCAACTGTCTAGAGACCTGAATGGATAAGATCTATGTCATGATGGGATCAGTAGGTGGCTACTTAGAGTGTTCTACAATCTTATAGAAGGAAACTTGTAATACTGTTTCTTCTAATATTTCGAGGATGGCAACTGGTTTGCTTGATTTGTTTAATGGCAAATCAACCCCTTTTGGGTTATAAAATGCTAAAATTTGATTCATTTGTAAAAGTTTGATCATAGTAGAAGAGAAGAAGAGATAGAGAGTGACAAATAAGTGAAAGAAGAGGAGAGAGAAAGGTTTGGCTTGGTTTGGTTTATTTGCTTAATGGCATATCAACTCATTATGGGTTATTTAAAGCTAGAATTTGATTCATTTGCAAAGATATGTTTAAAGGCATATCAATTCCTGATAGGTTATTTCATTCTGGAATTAGATTAATTTATAAACTTTTGATAGTAATAATAACTATATTTTCAAAGTTCCTTAGCATTTTTTCTAAATTACACTTTATCATTTGTCTATAATCATTTGATTCCACTCAGATAAATGATATCAAGTATTCTCATCTAATAGAAAAAAATTGCACACAGCTATATAGTTTCAAACATTCCTATGAGAATCTGACAACATTAATTTGCAAGTCATTTTATGGCTTCAACAACCAAATAATAATAAAAATCTTTGATAATAGGTTATTTAATGCCAAATCCTCTTTAGGTGTATATGTTAAATATATGTAATTTAGTTTGGTTGAGTTTTACGGCATATCAACTATTGTGATTTATTTCATTGCTAAATCCTGTTTATACATATATATTAAATATATGATTTGGTTTGGTTTTATGGCGTATCAACCATTGTAGGTTATTTCTTTACCAAATCCTGTTTATGCATATATATTGAATATATATATGATTTGTAAAGAGATTTTCTTGATAACATTCCTAAACAAGCCAGAGCTCTTTTTTGGCACACAGTCAAATAGTTTCAAGTAGTAATATATATATAAGTTACAATTTAACATCAGTAATTTGTTTGCACACAGTCAGAGTGGACCTGGGAGAAATGGCAGTGAAGGAGTACTCCACATTCCCCAAATCTCAAAGGCTGAAGCCTCACCATCAGATTGTTTAATGTCATATCTAGGACACTCATTGGGAAGTGGGAGTCTTACCCCTTTGCAGTGATGCAGTCAGTGTATTCTACAGCCCCAACCAACTGGGCTGACAGTTATATGGTTTCAAGCATTTTCTATCTAATACAAATAAGTTATACATAATCAACTAACTGATAATAGTAATCCTTAGTAAACAATTCAAACATCAGGGAGCTATTCTTAATACAATAATTTGCACACAGAGTCAAGTATTCCTATCAAATATTGGTAATTCTATTAGACAATTTTAATAACTTGTTGTACACATTATTTAGTAACACTAAAGATTAATTTTTTAAAATTCTAAAATTCAAATTTAATCATGTGTATGGCAGAGTGGCTCAAATAATGAAAGGGATGATTTCTAAACAGCAATCAAGACAAGATATTGCTAGTTTAAAAATAAATAAAGCCAATCTCAATACTTTTTGAACACAGGATTATCCAACTGCAGCATCTTCAAAAGTCATCAAATCCAAATCTCTGTGACTTTTCTTGTTTCCTAAACTGAAAATTCATCTAAATAGCTTTAGTGCACCTAAATATGTGCCCCAAAAAGAAGAAGAGCTTATAGTGTTACAGTCTGATACTTATACATATTTATGGTGGATATATGCCAAATATTTATAGAGGCATTCATAGTATAATTATTATTGTCATAGTAAATCAACATGGCAAACAGAATTCAAATACTGGACTAGGCTGTATTCTCCCTCCAACAGTGGGTAAATAGTAGGGGCAGACAAGGTGCTTTAACCTTAGTATGAAAACTGCTCAAAGAGAAGGAAAAAAATCTTAATTCAAACCTGTTAAACTCTGCTAAAAAATGACCTTGTGTCATTTTCTGCTCATACAGAGGGTTTAGTAAACACATATACCAAATATTTAGTAGATTTTTTTCTTTGCCTGGCACAAGGCCAAATTTGAAGTAAAATATGGTGAAAAATTATGCAGTATAAAGTGAGACAGTCCTGCTTGCTGTGCAATTTAGTATTCAAAACCCTGGCTTTTAATCCAACTTGTGACAATTGGAGAAGAAATCAGTCAAAACCATTTGATTTAAAGACAATAATCAAGTCATGTTGATGCCTCAATATTGTCTGGCACAGGGCCACAAAATCTAAGCCTGATGTATTGGAAGAGTAGTAGACATGAGTAAATACTGTAAGCACTCATGTTTAAATATCATGACGATGTTCTATTCCCAGTTGTACTATAAGTAGTCAGCCTACAACACTAGCTAAAGCTAATCTCCCTTGAGAGTTTTTATCAAGAGAATTTGGGGATTGTGTTCAACATTTTGATCTTCATCAAATTAACATGACATAAAATAACTTATAATTTAAAATCTGTATAAATATGAGGGCATATCAATAAGTCTGCAACCTTCCATTCAATATTCTGCCAAATTTGCAGAATAATTACATACTAAGATTCTCAGTGCAATCTAACAAAAATAACATAATATGGTGAGATTTTTATTTCATGGGCAAACTCAAACTCCACAGAATTATTACTCAGTTGCTAATTGGACTGGAAATTGCAGTAATCTTTAGATTAGAGCATTTCACAAGCTTTGATAAAATAAAAATCTTGCTATGTGATGTTTTTTTATAGGTTACAGTTTTTATAGATCCATATTATTTTCGGGTCTTTGAGTTGCCATACCAAATGATTATTCTTCATGACATCTCTCAGGGCTCTAGGAAAATTATGTAGCAGTATTTCTCTCCAAATATCTCGATAGGTTGTATTGAGTTACATGGTACCAGTAGCAAGGAATTTATCTCTGATCTGACACACCATGACAAGTTACACTGCCACAGTTACATATTCATAGGGGGTTTAAAATCAGACTTTTCCTTCTCTTAGATAGTTTTGTCAACCTACAAGACTTGAGAGCTCAGTTTGCCTTACTATTGATTCATGTCTTTCCCAAGGACATAAGTACAAAGTCAAACACCAAAAGCTAAATCCAGGATTTGAACTCATGTTGCTAAAACCATTTTATAGTGTTATACTATGTATCTCCTCAGGCTACAGTTACACACAAACACAATGAGAATTTCATGAATATATACATATATATATTTACCTGTCCATTGGCATATGATCAGAGTGTTCACCAATGGTCCGAGAGACCAGTGTTCAATCCCAGGTTGAGTCATACCAAAAACTCAAAAAATGGACTTGATACCTCCTTGCTTAGCGCTCAACATTATAAGATATGGATCAAGGTTTAGGTAGAGCAATCTAGGGAAAGCAATATTGAAAAGGGAGCCTTTGGGTTGCCCTTCACTACAGTCGGCCAACTATATATATATATATATATATAGTATGTGTGTGTAGCTGTAGTCTGAGAAGGTGCATTGTATACTAGTAAAATTCTCATTGTTTGTTGGTGTGTGTGTGTGTGTGTATATATATATATATATATATATATATATATATATATATATAAGAGGATCATTAAATAAGTTTCCAGACTTTTTTCGTATGGGCACTTTTATTGATCCTATTTACCTAACCCCTCCACTCAGGCAGGATATGACACAAGGTCAATTTTTAAGCGGAGTTTAACAGGTTTGAATTCAGAGTTTTCCTTCTCCTAGACTAGTTGCCTCACCAAGGCTGAAGAACCTAGTCTGCCCTACTATTTACCCATAGCAGGAGGGAGAATAATTGGATTCATACCTTTCCCAAGGGTATTAGTGCTATGTGAAATGCAATCAGTCAGGTCCAGGATTTGAACTTGTGTCGCCGTGTCCAATTCCTGCGACGATAACCATTACACCACGGGCACCTCCATTTATGGGCACTTTTATTGATAGTACACTTTGAAGTAATCTCCTCCAGCTGCAATGCACTTGTACCATTCCAACAACTTCTGGAAGGCCCCATTGAAGTCCTCTTGTGTGAGCGTGTCAATGACCTACATCACAGCCTCTTTCATCTCCTCAATTGTCTCATAATGACAGCCTCTAAGCTTAGGGAATAACCAAAAGTCACAAGGAGCAAGATCTGAACTATAGGGAGGGTGCCCATCTTGGTCAAATAGTCTGTGACAAGGATGGAGTTGTGGACTGGTGCATTGTCCAGGTGAAAATGCCACAGACCTGATTTGAAGAGTGCTGGCCTCTTCTGATGGACTCTCTCCCTGAACTTCCTTAAAACCTCAACATAGTAACCCTAACCCTTTGGCCAATCAACTCTGGTGTATTGACTTCCTTACTCCTCCCACACCTCTCATTATCTCTCACAGAATCTCTTATGCCACTCAAAAACTTATGCTCAATTCATGGAAGATGGTCAAAAAGCAGTCTGAAGCATTCCATATGTTTCTGTGGCATTTTTTCCAAGTTTAAAACAGAATTTTATTGCTTATCATTCTTCTAAACTGTCTTCATGTCCAGATTGCATTTTTGAAATTCACTAGCTGTGACAATCAGGCTTTAGTAGGGTGTATTCCAATTGCTGCTGCAGCTGTTCATTTGAAACTGAAATAAAAAAAATTGGTCAGTCATCTTATAAGATGTATAGCAATAACATAGTGAATTTTCAAGAGTCTACGACAATTTTAAATGCCTGAACAAAAAAGTCTGGAAACATTGAATGCACCACATAAATACATACAGGGGCCCGACAATATTTTTCGGACACTTTAGTATTCGACTTTCCGAGTACCATAGAGTGGCGAAATTCCTTCAATAGAATAGCATAAACATATAAAGACAATACCTGTAATAAAAATGGAAGAAAATCGATTAGGTAAGGAAAAATATTTAATTTTCATCATTTTTTACAAAACACACGTGACATTATTTTTCGGACATCATTGAAAAATTGTTAATAGTCTGTAATATCACATTTCTTCTCAATGACTTTTATCAATCTCTCTTCATAATGATCAAACATATGCACAATAACATCTCTACGTGTTTCTACTAGTGGTTTTTTGGCTCCTAGTATTTGTTCCCATAGTTGAGCCTCTTTCGTTATTTCAGGTCCATCATAGACAAGTTGCGCAAGCATTTCCCAAACATTTTCTATTAAGTTTAGATCTGGGCTTCTTGCAGGCCATTCCAAAGTAGTCGTATTCACTTTAGCCATCCATTCTTTCATGAGTTTTGATACATGGATGCTGCAATTGTCTTGCTGTAGAACGAAATCATTCCCCATCTCTCTTCTTATCCTTGATAGGGCTTTCTTGTCCAGCAACTGTTTGTAGCTTTCGCTGTTCTGTCATCCTTTCAGCCACTCCAACCATATATTTCCATTAGCAAAGATCATACCCCAAACCATAACTCCTCCTCCGCTCATCTGTCGTTTGTTCAGTACAACAGGCTCACCCCTTCTCGACCAAGTACACCATCCATCGGGCCCATCAAACTTGAAACGCTTCTCATCAGTAAATATAACCTTCTTAAAGTCAACATGCTTTGTTAACCACCTTTTAGCACGCTCCAGTTTTGCTCCTTTGTGTTTCTTTGTTAGTGTAATTTTTTTCTTAGCCTTTGCATACTTCAAACCAATCCTATGCAGCGTTGTTTGTACTGTTCGGACATTTACATCCAATTCACATTTCTCCTTCACTTTTCTTGCTGTAACTTTTTCTCCACATGTCAAAAGCTGTGTCACAGTCCACTTCATTCTCCTTTCAGTCCTCTTGCCAACTGATCTTTTCCGCCCTCTCTTCTTTTTCCGCTCGGAGTTTGTCTTCAGCATGTATTCGACCGTTGATTTCGACAGCTTCAAATCCATGGCGATCCTTCTGATGCTGAGGCCATCTTCTTGCTTCTTACGTGCCAAACAAACGACTTCTTTTGAATGCATTTTACCTCATTAAACTTAATTGTTTTGCCAAGAAATGTCCGGACTATTTATGCTGTTAGATTGTCCTATGTTAACATAGTAGTAGGGGTGCCAGTGCCCCAGAACAGTGTACAAGCAGAAAATTTGCATACAGCAACAAATACATGAACATAGCTCTTAATAAAATAGGATTTTTTGTCATGTCCGAAAAATAGTGCCGCGCAAGTTTTCGCAAAAATCACAAAAAAATAAAATTATCAAAGCCAAACTAAAAAAAATGATTACACTAGTAATGGATTTTCACTCCTCAACTACGTACTTACAATCTCAAAAGTTTTTGGCACTAGTGACTACCTTGAAGTACTTTTTTCAAAGTGTCCGAAAAATATTGTCGGGCCCCTGTACATACACACACAAACAATGAGAATTTTATTAGTGTATAGACACAGACAGACATACAAATATCACCTTTCCCGCTAAGATAACATTAAGAGCCAAGCACCCAGACTTTGTGATCTGGTCAGTTTATTTAAAAAGAGTTTACATAACTGAGTTAACCGTTCCTTTAGACTTCTGACTGGCCACATGAATGTAAGATCAAAAAGTACAAAGACCTGTGAAAGCAATGCATACAAAATGGCTGGATTACCCAGATAATTCTCATTGAAGTCAGATGCCAAAGTTTTATTGTTAAATCAACTTCTGCATATCTGACTAAACTCAACATATCAAAAACAGGAAAATAACAAGAGGCTCCAAGATCAGGCATAAGTTACATCTAAATGGATATGGTACTCCCACACAGTGATGTAAAACCAACAAAGTCTAATGCTATCATAAGTCACTACTTGGGACCCCTAGGCTGGAGGTAATGATGTATTGACCCTGAAACTATGGCCGACTCCAGAGTCATCATCAGATGAAGGTTTTGTTGGTGTCACTCCTGCTGATGTCTTTGAAGTATGAATTTATCTATTATTATTTATCAAAGTCATCTTTATTGTCGGAGAGATAACAAAAAAACAGCATATATAAAGAGAGACAGACAGATCTAGCATGTTTTGTTCAAACACACATAATTCTTTTATTAATACTCTTATTGATTTTATTGTCTTAATAAAAAAAAACAAAAAAAAACAACAAATGTCTCTTATTTATTCAAAAGTTCTATAATGACTACAAGTATCAAAAACTTGTCTACACCCTGGTCGGAAAGCATCTCTTACAATACAAAGATTTTTTTATAGAATAAATAATATCTGGCTTGTACCCTTGAAAATGGCTAATGACAGTAAAAACCTCTGGGAGAGAAAATTTAAGACAGTTATACATGAAATTAAATGAAAGCTTTGTATACAAGAAAAATAAAAGAAAAACATGTATGCGAGTCAAATTTTTTGCAATATTTTTGTAACTTATTTGCTTCACACTTTGTGGAGTTTTGTTTCATCACACTCACCTCTTTGCTGTTGTAGATTTTCACTATCACATCTCTTGTTATTGTAAATCTTTATTCCATCATGTCTCTCATTATTGTAGATCTTCATTCCATCACACTCACCTATTGCTGCTGTAGACTTTCACTTAGCTTTTATCATCAAGATCAATACGCGCTATGTTCAAAATGAATAACCACCATACAACTTTTTCTGCTAGTCCTCAAGGCATGTTGTATTTGAAGGTGGGCAGTCATCCTCCATCCAGGCGTGTGAATTTGCACTCCCATCATCCTGGCTCAAGATGCCACATGCAAACTAATTATTGATACTGAGTATGTTTCCCAGAAATAGTGGTCTTGCACCCCATGCATTATGGATGCTTTGAATCAAGTGAGTGCAAATGTTTATCATTACACTCTACAAGTCACAACAAAAACATCCTAGCATTCAAAGTAGAAGCCATCGTGTTGCACCATTTGAAGCCAACTTTCAGCTAGTTCTTGTCCTTTGAGATGAAAAACTCCTTCACTGAAACTTCCACCTCTTTTTGGTTGTTGAAGTTTCACAAGCACAGGAAGTGAGCCATGGATCAGAACAAGTAAATATCTATAAGAGTTAGGTCTAGACTATATGCTGAGTGTGACATCAGATCGATTCCCTCAAATTCCTCAAGTTTATTTCAGGTCATTCAAATGGTATGCGGTCTTGCAGCAGAAGCGCTTGCTTTCGGATAATCGATGCAGGATATTTTCGCTGCACAATAGAATACATTTGCTTCAGCTGTTCAGAGTACAGGTTAGCATTGATGGTTCGACCATCCGAAACAAACTCAGTGTGAATTACCACCTCATAATTCAACCAGATTCAGAGCATTAGTTTGTGCTGGAAATGCTGATTTTGCAAAACTTTTGACTTGTCCTCATACTTGGGTTATACCCAAAAGAATGCCTAATACTTATTCTTATGCTGACAGCTCATAAATCTAAAAATTGCAAAAATAACATATTGACTGAAACATAATTCCTAACATATTCTGCTATCAACACCAATAAACAATGATATGATAACTGTCATATAAAATAAGAACTTGCATGTATATATACTAGAGTACTGACCTGCTAAATTACTACCTTTTCATTTCTCTGGCCAATGTATAAAATTTGTAAATTGTTAAATGTAATGAATATTTTTATCCACTGCAAGTAAGATTAAATTTATTTCAGCTTCACATTTTTGTGTCTAAATATAGGCATATCACATGCATATGCACATACAGTATGCAAAAAAAGAAAAAAAAAGACAATGAAAAAATTCACCATTTTGTATTTTTGACACTAATCTAACTTCAATGATTTAGATGCACATAGGAAGTGATTATTTTCCTTACTGTTGTCAAAGTTCTTTTACTTGTAGTGAAAAATCCTAATTTTATAAAAAGAAAATTCTTAGAAATATCAAAAAATAGCAAATTTCTTAGAATCTTATTTTTCTTTAATTTGATATCCAAATTTGCAATTAGCCCTTTGCTAATGATTTGTAAGCAGTTGTCCAAATTTGAAAAAGGGTCAAATTGTGGCATACAATGATTGTGGACTGTGACTTCATGATATTCTTAAAGAAATTGAATTGCTATCATTCATCAATTGATACTTTACTCAAAAATGTACTCCCGAAAATGTTCTTTTTAAAAATTATGACTTTTGCAACAGTCATCAAAGAAAATAATCCTTTTCTATACATGTCTAAGCCATTGAAGATCCATTAAAATTTGTGGTAATAATAAAAAATGATTTGGTTTTTTTATTCTGTGTGTGTGTGTGTCTTTTGTCTAATATTGCAGATAGATTCCTGCATTTTTAACTAAATCACATAATTTCTTACAATTAAGTAAAGTCAGCGACCATAGTTGAGGGCCACCAGAAGGCTCCCTTTTCAATAGCTACTACACCAAGGTATACGGGAGGGTGCAACTCCTTTTCCTGGATTTCTCTACTTTTCCCTTGAAACAGACCTTATATTGCTGAGTATTAAGCAAGGTGGTATCAAGTACCATTTTTAAAGTCTTTGGTATGACGTGACCTGGGGTTGAACCTGGGGTTGAACCCAGGTCACCCAAACCATTGGTGAACATTCTACCCACTTGGCCAATGGAAATTGTCTACGTAACTTTGTTGCAATTTTAATTTTTTCTGACTTGTTCTTAGAGGAGATTTCTTTAATGGAAAGTATGTGTGTGAACTTACTTTTGTCCAGTAAATATTTGGTGATAGGGATGTGGTAATGTCCAGACAATGTGTATCTCATCGGAAATTTCTTTTTAAACATCGTAACACTGTCATTCTCAAAGTTGAAACAAGTTCTTATTTTCATGGAGTCTTTGCTCAAGAGAAGTCGAATATCAGAGTAATCAGTGACGATGTCTGTGATGACACATGGTAGAGTAACCTTGTAGTTCAGGTTATTTCCATTGCTGAATTTAAAGGTTCTCACTCCTCCTTTAACAATTTTTTTTTCTTTGTCCATGGGTTAATGTTTCAAGAAAACATTTGTATCATTTTGTTCTGCAAACAGTAATAGATGCACCACTATCCAGAACAGCAGAATCAAGTGTCTCGCCCAAAAAGGTGTTGCCATTTTCCTCCCATTCTGTGAGCTGACTCATCATTACCATGTTAGACAGGGAAAGATAACTCCCATTTTTACCATCCTCATGTTTATCTTTGGTATCATCAATGTAAAGGCAGTCGTAAGACCAGCGGAATTTGCAGCTACACTTAAAACATACAATGGTGTTGCCTTCAGGTCCTAGTGGGTTTATTTTTGTTTTTTTTGTCACCAGAGAATGTTTTGTTATAGTGTTGTTTTTCACCACAGTTTATTTCCCCTGGCCAACCATTAAAACGGGAATCACGTTGGTCTGAAGAGCAACCATAATATACCTCACTGGAGTCTGTCTGGTTATTTTCCTCATAGGCAATAACATCTATTTCATTCTTCACCATGATTAGTGGAGAGTTGGAAGACAAAGCGTCAGAAGACTGTTTGTGCATAATCTTCCGTAATTTTCCTAACATGGAAGATGGTGTCAATTTGCCAATAGCAGCCTTGACTAACCTTTCATTTTCTGGGGTGAGATTAGCACTCTTTAATGCTCTAAAGGCAAGTACAGGTTCTAGTAAAAATATATTAAAGTCTTAATTTGGAGGCATGTTGACTGAAGTTGATAAGAAAGTCCTCTATTGATGAGTCAGGTTGTCTCTGATATCCTTTGAAAGTTTCATAGGCCAAAAAAGTGGACTGGTTTATGTCTTCTGAAAAGAGTGTGTCAAGTTTCTCATACACCTTTTCCATCCCATCTTCAAAATTTAGGGCCACAATATCTAACTCTAAAATAGCCTCTCTGGCCTTCCCTTCCAGGGAAAGAAACACTATGAAAGTTCCTTTCACTTTCTTGACACACATGGCCATTTCCCAAATTTGCATTTCCTTCTTCCATATGCTGTATTTGTCTGTAAGTAAGACTGGTGGGGGAATGTATTTCAAAGCTATAGTACTGTTTAACTCTGCTGCCAATGTTGATTTAAAAATAATAGAGCACAATATAGATTATGAAACCACAACAACAGTGGATATACAAAGAGAGAATATTTATTTGTCCTCCTCTAACGACTAACGTATTTACAGTAATGGTGGTCTCACAACTTCCAGTTAGAAACTGCCGCACCACCAGGAGAGTGTTCAAGAAGGATTACTCCATTGGATTAACAGTAATGATATCAAGTATTCCTATCTAATACAAATAATTTGTACAGTTGTCTGATTTTATGTATTCCTATCTAATAAGTTATACACAATTATATGGTTTCAAGTAATTATTCCAATTTAATAATAATTTGTTGGTACACAATTATATGGTTTCAAGTAACAAATAATAATAATCCTTAGTAAACAATTATAAATTCAAGAAACTATTAAAAAAAAATTTTTTACACCATTATATGTTTTCAAGTATTCCTATCTAATACTAATAATTTTCCAAAAGATCTCTTAAACCCATTGAAAGTACCCTAATAGGTGCAACAACTTCATGTCAGAGTGGACTAAAGAGTAATGGCAACAAAAGGATGACTTTACACTCCCTTGAACAGGTTTGGTTTCTTTGTTTAATAGCATATCAAACTTCACAGGTTATTTAATGTCAAATCCATCCTTATACAAGAACTGTAGACTTACTATTTGACCAATAGATATCAGGGATAAGGAAGTTCATGACTGTCCCAAAGTGAATATAATTGCACAACTGGAGTTTAAACTAACTTACTAAGATGTTGCAGTCCAGTATGTTAACCAGTGTACCACTGAGACTTTCCTCCAGAACTGGAACCTCACTACTTGATCTAATTGATTAGGATACAATTCTTTTTATGTGGGTCTCACTCCACAACAGGGGATGCAATTGGCATATTCACGACCCCCCACTGATTAGGATGGTGTATGTTAAGGAAATTTTTCCAGGAATGGTTCCTATGGAAACAGCTACCCAGATTCATGACAATAAAATATTCCAGCTCCAATATCATATTAGTCATCTTTTATAAATCACAGTTAACATCATTATCATTACAGTTAGCAACAATAGTTACAAATAAAACTACTGCTCTTGAAGAAATTATATCACTTTTCACCCAAGTAAATATATACAAATATTCACATAAATACTTTTCATTATATTATTTGATCATGATCTAATATAGTGGTTAAACCATCTATAACATATGTTTGAAATAATCTATAAGTCATTTATTGTTAAAAAACTAGATATTTATCAAACTTATCATAGAACACAAGGTCAAAAAAAGTCAATAGAATTGTGTAGTGTCAATTTCTCAAGGAACAAGAGCCTACTAGACTTGAAATTTATCAGTTGAAATCCTTTTTAATTTGACTAAAGTCAGAGCTTTCCAAACTAAAACATTTGTAATATACTTTTTAAAAAATAATTTTTTTTGACATATATTGAATTTTGTTCTTCAAAACAATATTGCCTATAACTAAGTAAACCCCTTTCAATTTTTAATAAAAAGTTGATTTTATTCTGAACCAAGGATAATTGGATTTTATTTATTTTATTATGTAGTGAACAATGGCAAAAAACTTGTTACTTTCTAACAAACAATATCAAAAGACTTGTTACTTTGTAGCAAACAATGCCAAGAGACTTGTTACTTTGTTGTCTGGTTTGGTTTTATGGCATATCAATCATTGTAGGTTATTTAATGCCAAATCCTTTTTCATGCATATAAACAGTTCTATTTCAAACAATTAAGTTTAGCATAATTACACATAAAAAATTCAAATAGTTCTATTTCAAGCAATTCAGTTTAGCATAAGTACACAATTTTGTTCTATTTGACCCATAGATAGGACCCTATCAGGTGCTCTCACCCCGGGTCAGAGGGAACCATGGAGCAAAGGCAATGAAAGGGTACTCTGCATTCCCCAAAGCTCCAGCATTACTGGAGCCTCACAATCAGATTGTTTAGCGTTATATACAGGACACTCATTATTTGTTACTTACCCTCTGCAGAGATGCAGTCAGTGTATTATTCCACAACCCCAGCTGACTGCGTTATACTTTGTTGTGAATAATGCTGAGAGACTTGTTACTTTGTTGTGAACAATGCTTAGAGACTTGTTACTTTGTTGTGAACAATGCTGAGAGACTTGTTGCAAATGTGGTACAATAGTGTACATTCGTGTGTGTGTGTCTGCGTATAGATAGATAGATAGATAGATAGATAGATGTGTGTGGGTTACTGTGTGTTGTGGGTTGCCATCAAAATCAAAAATTCTTATTTTCATCAGATTGTCTGAGCGGAGAGGTGAGTCAGCATATTTGCCAGCTAAGTAGGATTTTTGCTGAGTTTCTGCGATAGCCACACATAACACACATGCACACAAAATGCCACAGACCTTGTCTTCATATGTTTTGCCGTCTTTAAATCCATGTTTTATCCTTTCTTCCTTCTTCCCTCATTTTGTTGTCTTTTTATTGGTTTTTTTTTTGTTCAACTAGTGAAATGCTCCCTCAGCTGGATGTAAAGAGAAATAACAGGGTCCTCAATAGACAGAGGACAGACCAATGGCCAACCAGCCTGCCATGTGGGAATTGTTACAGCAAACAATACCAAGAGACTTGTTACTTTGGGGCAAACAATGCCAACGGATTGGTACTTTCTAGCAAACAATGCCAACAGACTTGGTACTTTCTGGCAAACAATGTCAACAGACTTGGTACTTTTTAGCAAACAATGCCAACAGACTTGGTACTTTGTAACCATGTACAGAGACTTGTTTCACATGTCTTCACATCACTAAAGGCAGTGAGCTTGTTTTCCTTTATACAACAAAGTTTGGTTCCTTTGGTGAGGATGTTCATTTCATCACTGTCTCTCAAAAAGATTTGTTCTATGCACTTCAACTGAATGTCACTCTCATTCTGGTTCATATCCAACAGTCATTGTCTCAAGACTACCGTCAGTCACTTATATACACAACAACTTATACATATTCATAAGCAATGGACTCAAATGAGCACATATCATATTGCAAATGGTTGCACAAAAAAATGTGAAGCTGTGCAGAGCAGTGTAACCTTTTTACTTTAGGTGAGTGAAAACCGTCACATACTATACAATTAAAAATACATTGTTAGATATGGTTTATGACTTACTTATAAATTACTAAGACAAGTGTAAAATACACTTCGCTAAATCCAAAAACTTGTTAGTTTATTTTTACAACATGTAAGATTATTTAATGCTAGATTCAGTCTTATATGGTTTCAAGTAACAAATGATAATCATTTGTAAACAACTAGAGCTTCAAGTAACAGATTTTTTAGTTGATGAACATATACTGACTTCAAATTCAAGTAATGATTTCCATATTCCTATTTAATACAAGTGATTTGTTCACAGTTATATGGTTTCAAGTGACAATTCCAATTTAATAATATTTATTTGTTTGCACACAGTTTTATGATTTCAATATACCTGTTTAATACAAATGATTTGTTCACAGTTATATGGTCTCAAGTATTCCTATCTAATACTAATCATGTTCAAATAGATCTATTTGAACCATAAATGGCACCCTAAAGATACTACCACTCTCAGATAGTTAATCTGGGAGTAATGGCAATGAAGGCGTGACTCCACACTCCCCAGAACTGGAGCCTCACCATTGGATGTAGGTTAGTGTCATACTCAGGACACCTTAGGTGGGTATTCTCACCTCTCTGTTAGAAATGTCATCAGAATATTCTAAGACACACCAACATGGTTCATGCAAATTGGCATGTTCAGTGATTTGAACAGTGAACAAAGAAACACCATATTGTATATAGTGATGCCAAGGGCCAGAACCTGGCAAGAATTTCTACATACACCTAATTATAGTAGATTGGGTTTATTAA